>JARFIW010001126.1:1800000-2014893 GCA_036346225.1 Platerodrilus igneus
TTTTTAAATACATCATTGTAGATTATGGAGGGAGATGGTTTACCGACCCAAATATGTACTCAATGCTTACAAATGGTGAATAGGTCATATACTTTTAAACAGCAGTGTGAAAAATCGGACTCGACTTTGAGAAATTATATGGATAGTTTTCTTAATTTGGATAATATTACACTTAATAATGAACAAAGTTTAATATTTACAGAACGAAATGATAACTTATTTGACAATAGTGAGGTGTTACAACAGTCTGCTTTATTTAATGAAATATTCGGTGGTGATACTCCACATTCCCTAGTTAATACATTTACTACACAAACCGCAGAAGCAGGTAAAAATGTTATTTTAGAAGTAGCTCTTACAATTGCATTTTTGTAGTTGTTTCAGATTTGGCAGATACTATGGAAAGCTTACAAACACTAGCTGAACAGTGTTTGCCGGAAAGTTGGGAAAATGAAGCAGGTTTAATTGATGCACAGGGTCAAACTCAGGAATCCAGATGCCAAGATTTTATTCTAGATCCTTTTCTTAAATGTCATTTTTGTGAAGAATTATATGGCGGTAAGTTTAAAGTTGAGCATGAATAGGACATCAAAATAAACATTCCAGGTATAAAGTGTATCTGGAGAGAACTTTGCTTGTTTTAGTATGAAATATTTGATAAGTGAAACTAAATAATGACTAGATTAGTCTATAGAAAACGACTAGGTTTTCCAAACGGCCAACAAATTTCTCTACATGTGTGTAAGGTTGGATGATGGGTTAAAAGTGATGTTTTTTATTTCAATTTTGCATACATTAAATTAATTATATTTATTTCTGATTTTGTTTATGCCGATTTATGCATTAGACAAGTGCATTATTTGTTTAATCATTATTAATATTTGTGTTGTGCTAAATTGTTGGTAAAATATTTCTCTTTCATAGTCTCAACCCCATGATTGATTTGACACAGTTCTCCACTGTTTTCTGTCCTCAAATAACTTTTAATGATCTGTAGCTGTCTTTATCTACATCTTGTTTATTGTCCGTGGACATTTGTCTTCTTACTCTGCCCTCTATCGCAGATCTTTATTATTCCGTCAGACCCCAAAATATGACCTATTGGTCTATTACATATTGTAGTTACACCTGAACCATTTCTAGGGCCCTACAATTTCGAAACAAATTAAAATGTGAAATTTATGCTGCTGTTTTGTTAAATTTGCTTCACTGCCCAGACTTTTATTAAGCTCTGTTAAATCTTGAAATTTTAATTTAAGAGATTTTTTTAAAATAATTTGGACAGGTAAGGATTCACGGGTATACTTCACTGTAATAAACACGCACTCACGTTTAATACATAGTTGACGGTAAAAGTGTTTAAAACGTGCCTTTCCTATGAACTCGTAGTTGTTGCCGTTCACCATAAAAAACGTTTCTCATTGGCTAGTGCAATAGCCACATATTACTTCGGCATGACAAAATGCGTTTTCAAACGAATACATCTATAAATTAAGGGTTCTTGTCCTTGGTTCGTATGAACCCAGACAACTCGAACTTTACATGTAGTAACCTAATTAAATTAATGATGGATAAAAAAAGCTTTCCCTTTTTGGATTAAAAAAAATCCCCTATTCATAATACCAAAACGAAAACATTGTGCAACCAAAAGGAATAACAATCACATTAAAGTCTCAAAAAGAAAAACGTCCTTGCATGGGAGCTCGCACATGGTAAACTTACATTAAATAATATATCTAGGCGCCACCTGGTGTTTAAACTGTAGCAATCATTGCAATACCAGGAAGCGAAATAAGTAGCCACTTTATATTCGGGCTACATCAACTGAGCGCACAAAGGTCTTGTACGCCATCACACCGACTGCACAAATTTAGTAGGAGCTAATGAGTCAAACACCTAAAACTTGAAGTGAACTTACTCTGTTTTCTTTTTTTTTCTTTTCTTGGGTGTGACGGACACACCACTACTATGATTTTGACGTTGGGCGTCAGTGAAGCGATTTTTATTTGATAAGATTTTATTCTTAAAGTTACCACTTCCAATAGACTCATAAGTTTCACAATATTCACGGCTTAGTCTGGGAATGAGAATGGGCGTGGATGTAAAGTAAACTCACCTATAAACAGGAATCGAAAAGGGGGAAGATTGAGTGCCACCACATTTATATGGATGATAAATATTTAAGGTATCCTGTGAGAAGATACAGAAACCCACAGGCTATAGTTACTATATACAAGTTAAACAAAACAACATTTCTGGAAACCTCTCAAAAGTAGCTACTTCAACTCCTGTTGCGATGATCCTGAAAGAAAATGGTACACAATAAATTTTAATCTAGAGATACAACTTGCATCTTAGAAAAGAAATACAACAATACTCATAACTTAAACAGCATGAAATTACCACCAGCTGGCACGTAAACGTGCCAACATCTTCTTCTTCTCTTAACAACCGCTGTACTCGAGCAAAATGGCCAAATTCCCTTTTCGATACTGTCAATCTAAAAGAGCAGCTGATCTGTCAGAAGCGTCACTTCGTGACACTCTGCACAAGCGTTATATTAACCCAGTAATCCTTCAAAGTGGATGTAGACCGCCTACAAATTAGACGACACAAGTGACTGGCTTATAAAATAATTTTAAGACGTCTTGTTCTTGGGACAATTTTAAAATATTTGTTATAATTGAATAAATTCTTACGGTAAATCCAAAACCAATTAAATGGTAATAACGTTCACTTCTATTATAAAATTGTTTATTCTGAGGTTATTATGCAAAACAAAAGGATCAGATACCACAGAGTAATAACAAATAGAAACGACTTAACATTTTGATACCATAGAACTTATATTTGTTACAAACTAACTCTTAAATTCACTATAAAACTAAATGCAAAGTTCATTTTTATCATTGTATATTAATGTATACAAATTTTCTTTAATACTTGCAAGGTATTCTCTTAAACAAATTAGTTACTGACTTTTAGCAAGATAAAGGCAAAACATGTTGCAGCAGTAAAAACATTAAGTTGACAAATTGGCCAGTTACTGCATTAATGACACATAATTTCTTAAACTTATCCTACCAAGTACAAAATGAAAAAATAGGTTGGCCCTTTTATTTTTACATTAAATCCTACCTACGGTCATAAATACTGAGGATTCGGAATATCAAATAAATTAGGTAATTTGTCAAAGGTATTTTCTAAAGAGAACGATATAGGTAGTTTATTTACTTTGCATCAATGGTAAGTTAAAGTAACATCTCAAAGATATTTCCAGAGAGAAAGATAACATGTATACATTTATGATTTAGAGTATTGTTTAGGTAAGGTAAAATCTCGAAAACAATTTTGACGAGCAAGATAGGTAACAAACAATTTGCAGTTTGAAACATTAACTAGGTAAGGTATAATCTCTGAGATATTTTATATAAAGGGATAACTAATCAACCATTTATGGCCATATATTAATTAGATTAGATAAGATTTCCAAGATAACTGTTTCAAAGAGAAATATAAACACAAAAAATTTATTATTTAACCTAATAATAAGATAAGATAATGGCTTATGAAGAATTTTAAAGAAAGGATAGAGAAATGATTAGTTTTAGTTTGAAGGCCTTATGCTTGTCGAGGCACTCCGTCCCTCCTACAAATGTGGGACCAGATAGAAATGGGGATGCAGTTCCTGCACCTCTGCGTCGATTAGGTAGGAATCAGCCTACGGCCAAATCAAATAACAAATTGCACTGTCAACGGCTTCCAGCAGAAGACAGTGGTAATACACAGCAAACAGATGTTCCTCACACTCATGGTCCAATGTCACGAGGCAGCAACTCCATAACTATGCAGCGACTTAGAAAGTAAAAAAAAATAGAAGATATAGAAAAGATAAAATAGGGAAATGTGATATGTGGAGCTTCATAGCAATCAAATAGAAGATATAAGGGGAAGTGCTTGAATTGAACAAAGGAGATTGAAAAAATGGTGGAAAGTGTAACACTACTCAACCAGTCAAAGTTTAGTCAGCAGGCCTAAGTGGGAGCGCACTGTCATGTGATGGATTGTTGTTTAGGTACCAAAACAGGTCCAATGAAGGAAAAAAGTAAAGTTTAAACCGAGATAGAAGGATAAGAGAAAGTAGTGTTTTTAAAATAAGTATCTTAGAGAAAGAGTATAGAGTAGGGAATGTCCCTGTTAAAGCAGGTCAGTCTGAAGGACCATCTGCAACATTAATGGCAAGATGAGCCTTATACCAACACGTCAATAATTAAAAAAATAACTAGGCCTAGACAGATCATTTTCCTACCGACCACAACCACTGCAATAAGAAAATCTACAGAGGCATAGTTTGCGCTTGCTATGTGAGTAGAGCAACAATCCGACATCAGCTAATACAAGTCCAAAAGATTTACTAAGTTGTCCAAACGTAAGATATGTCAACCACGATAAACGAATATATTGGGTTCAGGAATAAAAGCAAGATAAAATATGGAAATTTAAAAGAAATTGAATTATTTCATAGTAGGGATGAATTAAAAAACTTTTTTTTATTAAGAATGAGGGCACTATAAATAAAGAAGCTATTTATGAAACGAAAAGTTTTGAAGCGATTCAATGTTCAAGGCTAACATACATTTAAGAGTATGATATGATAAATCTAAAAGGTATAAATTAGATTTAGGTAAGAATTAAGGAAATGAAAGTTTAAGGGTGGAATGTATTTATAATGAGGTAATGTCAAACGCAAAAGATTGGTTAAATAAAAATAAAAACGGTAGAATATATTTAGTTGAAGGTATAAACATAAGTATAAGTGAGTACTATTCGTTACGGGCAGATAAAAATGCACACAATTCATATTGATGTTGTAAATGAGAACGAACATTAAGTTAAAAGTAAATATCGTAGTTACAAGAGACAGTTAGCTAAGTTTGTTAATTAATTAAACAAGATTAGGATATTTTTCTTAATTTTTCTTGGGTATTAAACCACTCGGAGTTTTTAAAATTGTCTTTATTTATGTTTCAATCCATGACCTAGGATCATTGTCAAAATTTTGACAATAAGCTAGGTCATGGATCGAAACGTAAGTAAATTAAGAAAAATACAAAACAAACCACAACAAACATACAGGGAGTATTTATAAGATTAGAATAATTTTCTATTTTTAAAATGATTATATAGTTAACAATGTATAGATATTCTGAGTAGTGAATTTGGAATATTTATCATAAAAACGACTTTAGATAGAAGGAAATTTCTAAAATCACTAAAATAAACACGATGGTGTTTCAAGATAAATTACTTTATATAGGGCTAATCTTGAGAAGAAAAATTTGTTTCTTGCGAAATACGGTATCTGCAAACATTGATTACACATTTTTAATACTTTCATGTTTAGATAAACGATAAATTATTCGCCAAAAGTACGTTTGCAAATCACAACCTTATTAAAGGTTAAACCTTAATTATTACTTCAAAAAACGTGCATATACGAAGAAATTGATAATTTGTATTGTTTTAAGGTATTATGCAATAGATTAGATGACCTAGTCACTAAACGTTGTCAGCAGTATATTCTAGGGTGTCAAAACCTATGAAGGTTTTACGAGGAACGTATCATTTAAATGCGAAATTGAAGGTACTTTTAGTTCAGATAATAGAATTGAAATTTGTGTAGTTCAAGACAATAGTTAGAAAACAACCAAAAAATATAAATGATGCAATCGGTAAAAAATTTTATTACTACCGAGAAAAAGATCCAACTTTTAACATTTTTAATTATTACATATTTTATGTAATAGGAAGCTGCCCATTAGTTGGAGCACCAATTATTACGTTTAACTCTCATTTGCATTTCATTATGCCCAAGATGAGGTTGCAAATTATTACCGACAATCGGTTATACATTTACATACAAAGAAAGCAATTAATAAAATAAGCAAATAGTTTACCTTGATTAATATTGTAGTTACGGCATACCTTTGCTGACGTCTAAATATGGTGCAGGATTTTGTGGTCCATTTCGTAAGTTTTGTCTAAATTCCTGCAGTGAAGTGGGCTGTTGAAACTACTACTTTAGGGAACACACGAGATTTTTTAAGATAATTGGGACAGGTAAGGATTCACAGGTACAACTCACTGAAAAACACCCACTTTCCCATAAACTCATCGTTGTTGCCATCTACCATATAAAAACATTTCTTATTGCCTAGTTGGGAGCCACATATTCCTTCGATCTGGGAAAATGTGTGTTTAAACGAATACATCGATAAATTAGGGTTCTTGACTCTGTTCATATGAACTCAGGCACCGCAAACTTTACCATAGAATGATGGAAAAAAAAGCTTTCCCTTTTTGGATTAAAAAATTCACTCTTCCTAATATTAAAACAAGAACTTTGTGCAACCAAAAGGCATAACAAATTTTTCTTAAGAGTTGTATAAAAAAATACATGATAATATCTACAATGTGAACATGAAAATAGAAAAACATGTATAATAATGCTTCAAACCACAACAATCATAAACTCGTTGCTTTCAACTTTTTAATTAAATAAAGAGTGATTTGATAACTGTTTCTGAAATAACTAATATTATTGGTATAAAATATTCATACAGAAATAGAAATTTCCATGACATTGAAACCGTTCAATAAAAAAAAAAAGGTTTAACGTGTGTTAAAATGCCGTATCAAGCACCAGAGTGTTTAAGTAAGACGTTTAAACAATTATACTGTAAAATTGTATATAGAAGTTCAATAACAATTAAAGATCTCTTTGGTAACATAAAAAAATATATTTATCATAAAAGGTCAGTAATTTATGAAATTAATTGCTCAAATTGAAAACAAATTGGACAAATAAAAAGCATTGTAAGAAATAGATTCGAAGAACACATGTTTCCCTTTAGAATGGAGGATTTGAAAATTTGTGAGCTAATTAATGCTTTTTTGATATGGATTACTTATTACGAGGAGAGATGTTAAGTTACATTACGAAAGGCGTTTTCACATAAAAAATTGATTGCACGTAAGAGATGCTCACAATAACAGTTGCAGTCACTCTTGCTGCTAGGATGAAACTTGATAATCAACCAGAATTTGATAGATGTTCTGAATACAATACCTGCTCACTCAAGGTATTAGTAAGAATATAGAAAATATAATACTGCAAATGCATTTTCAAAAAAGTTCGACGGTAATACCGTCAAAGAGGATAAGTATAGAAAGATGTGAAAATTATAGGACTATCAGCATGTTTCATGCATCAAAAATTATGACAAAAATAATACATAGTGAAGCATAGTTTTATTTCCACAGTTAAATTCAAGAATATTACTGTATTCATTTTTCTTATTTATAATATTTATTCGAAGAGTTTATTATTTAATGTTATGGAAATTTGTTATACGTTTATGCTCCCTTGGTGTCTTGATATCTAAGTTTTAACTACAATTCTTGGTTATGACGTTTATTCATTCTTGATAACGACATTGATGCAGAAAGCTACACCCAGTGTCCGATTTATTGGTGGTAAGCATGTCTTTGGACATGAATTACGTCAAGATCTGACCAAACAAGAAAAGCATTCATTAATCAATCATCATGGTTTGTGCTCTGCAAATTTTAGTTTAGTTGAAGAGCAACTACACTTCCCTTAGTTCTAGTCAACATGTGATCATGATATAATTTAATACTCCTGCAGAGCAAACTCATTTATTTACTGCAAATCTCAAATTAGGGTTCTTTTATTTTGTTCAAGTATTGTGTATTAGTTCAAGTTTCATTTCATTTAGGCTGGATATATTGGATATTTTTAAGCAGTCAAGGAACATAATTGTAACTCATATTACAATTATAATATGGTACTTTACATATAGAACCTTAGTCAAATTCGTCAATATCTGTTTGATGTGTTGTTGTTTTAAGATGTTTTATTTTGTGTGAATACTATCACGTATTTTTGCCGCTGTCTGTATATTTTGGATGAGTGTTTTAACAAGTTTCTGTTCATATTAATTTTGGAAATTATAAAAGACATCAAAGTAATTTGTGATGCTATACATATTGTTATTTAGAAGTATTATACAAATATAAACAGTAAATTAATATGATTGGTGTGACAGAAATTAGTTAGGTTAGAATAACTAGATTGAACGGGTTAGCGATGTCCACAGTACTGGTCCTGGCTTCTAAATGATTCGGTTGAAGAAACTGATTATATGATGGGGTAAATATTGTTTTTTATATTTACTAAGTAAATACCCAGTATTTATTTATCCATTAAGTATATATCCATGGTGTATCATGAGTCATGACAGGATCATCCATGTCAGGCAAGGTCTTCAACAGGACACATCAATGTATTGTTTACTAAAAATTACAATATGTTTATGTATATGCAATTTATTAATTTTTAGATGAATGGAGTCTAGCAGAACATATATTGGTCCATACAGGTCATGCTAAATACTATTGTATTATATGTGGTCAAGGATTTGGAACATCGTTGGCATTAACTAGGCATGTCAACAGTCATGCTTTAATTTCAAGTAATGAGATTGAAACAGAACATTTTGATCAAACAAAACAAGTTTACAACTGTAAAGTAAGTTTTTGAATTGTATTTTCAAGTTCCAGAAATAATTTTTTGTAGTTTTGTGAAAAACTGTTTGAGGACGAAAGTTTATTTAAGAAACATGTGAAAGATGACCATCCTGATCAAGATTCTGATAAAAAGCATGTGTGTGCTGTATGTGGTAAGAGGTAATTAGAGTTAAAAATATTTTAATCTATTGAAATTAACCGTTAACAAGATGGTTATAATTTGCTCTTGTGCTTCTAATAAATTTTATACAATACAGTAACTGCAATAATTTAATGATCTATGATCAGACTTTGTATCAAAAGAAAGTTATTGTAATACTTTTCTTATGTGAAAACCTTAAAAATCTATTTTTTATATTTGAATTTAGGTCAACTTGAATTAAATTCCTCTAATGTCGTTAACGATTTTCAAAAATATATTTGTCCTATTTCTTAGCTGAATTTCATGTTGTGCAAAGGTTTGGTCATTGTTTATCAGCAAATTGAGAAATTGAGATTCTAAGGGGGACGCCTTTTTAAAATTGTTTGTTGCATCTTGAAATTTGACAACTTCTATACTATTTGAACCAAAATGCACTCAAAGCACAACGTTTGTCACAGCATTTGTCATACTTGGTATGCTAGCTTCTACACTCTATTTCCAAAGTAGTTGAGTGGTTTATAGTCAGTATGTGGAAAATCATGTATGAGGGAAAAGTGTTGGAAATTATGAACAATATGTACTTTTGTGATTGGACATCAATAAGTTCAAAAATAATAGCACTAGCTAATTATGTATAATATGCCAAGTTATTATAAAGTAAGGGATGCATTTCAATTTATTATATTTTTAATGAATTAAGCTAACAACAAAAGGTGAAACCAAATAACATGTATTAAATAATGGGCTTTGTGTCTGGTTACTACAAACGTTTGATATAACCTCAATTTGGATGTTGTAAAATCACTAACTGCAGTTCCAAATTATATGTGACAATGACCACGGTTACACAGGCCATTAACACAGGTTTTATTAAAACCAGTTGTTAATAAAACAGGTGTAAAGTCCCATGTAAACACTAAATAATGCTTGTTTTACTAAACCGGTTTAATAAAACTGCACCGTTTTGGAAAGAGACGTGACTTATTGAACACCGGTTTTAAAAGCCATGTAGACATTCCTCAAATAACACCGGTTTATAAAGCAGTATTGCCAACCCGCACAATCGACCCAAATTTTGGATAGCGTATCGATAGCCGACTAGATAAACCTAAAAATATTTTATTGATTTTATACTTAAACTTAAGGACTGCAATATGTAATCTTAATATATGGCAATGAGATAATACATAAATATTAAAAATGTTGTTTATAAATTATCATTGGTATCACTGACAACGGATTGAAAGTTAAAGATCAGTTGGATTTTAGGTCCTAATTAACACCCTTTGCAATTATACGTGTAAACGGATGTTATAAAACCAGTTTAATAAAACCGTTTTTAATAAAACCTGCATTGTCTGTGTAAACATAGTCTTAACATTTCTGATTGAATTGTGCAAATTTCTTCCTAATACTGTCGTTTTATTACCTCCAGTGTTGTTGCTCGGGTTCTAAACACCTAATATTTTAATTAACCCCACAATAATCCTCCAGATTAATATCAGGCAATCTTGAAGGCCACGAATTTTTTAAATGTGCATATAACACAATCTTGAAAACATAGTTAACGTTCTTTAACTTGTTGATAAATGTGCAGAAATGTTCCATCCTGCATAGAAATCATGCTCTAGTTCGTTTATGTTCATTTTTCACCTGCAGAAGGAAGTGCATGATCTCTTAACATTTGCAGGTATCCTACACCAATAACAATTGCAGACAGCTCTCTTCTGCATTATCTAAAAAAATATGATCCAATGATGAAGTTTGTACATCAAACCAATGGTGTATGGTATTTACAGTTGTTTTGACATTGTATTCACGCTACTGATTCAAAGTATATTGTTATTGGCTATATTTTGATTTTTGTGTAAATCCTCTGCACCTTGGACATCACTCGCTCTTCCAGATCTTTGAAGGTTATTTGTAGATCCCGTTCTTTCAAATTTGCCAGTCAAATTATGGTACATCTTTATTAAACATTTACAATTTAAACATCTTACAAAAAATTTTGCTATATTAAATAATATATAATAAATAGGTTGGTCCTCAAAATGAATTGAATGCAATACCCCTAACATAGAAACTATTAATTGTACTTAAAGTTGAATAGGTTTTGAATACTCTGTTTTAAAAGAACTCTTGATGTGCATTCAATTGTACACTGAGTATTTATTGTAGCAGCACATACGAACATTTCAAAGTGTATACGATAGTCTTGTTTCAACTACTAATTAACTACTTTATTTTTGTAGATATTCCCAGAATAAATTTTTGGTATTACATATACGATCTCATACTGGAGAAAAACCATTAAGCTGTGAAATATGCGGAAAAAATTTTTCTCTTCCAAGTTCACTACATAAACATAGTTTAATTCATACTAATCAAAATAAATTTAATTGCACAGTATGCGGAAAAGCATTCAGGCAAATGTCTCATCTCACAGTGCATATGCGAAGTCATACAGGTTACTTACAAACAATTACTTGAATTATTAACTAAACAATTTTTAGGTGAAAAACCATATGCTTGTGGTATTTGTGGAAAAGCATTTTCAACTAATACGAATTTAGAATCACATAAGCGTACACATACTGGTCAGAAAACATTTCAGTGCTCACATTGTGATGGTTCATTTACTTGTAAGCATCATTATAGCTATGCAATTTTTAAGAAGCCACAATTAAGAATACAGTTAATTGAGTTCCACTGTCTTGTATTTTTTGTTAGCAAGTATTCATGGTTGTGGTTGAATATTATTCTAAACAATAGGGAAGCTTTGAGCAACATTTCTCCAACTTTACAGGAAAACCTTTTTATTTTTATAATTTAAGCAACCACTGTACTTTCAGATACTGAGTTTGATTTTATTGTAAGTGGAACAAGTTTTGAATGAGTACCTCCAGCATTTTAATTTTCTTTTAATATGTAAAGGAATCAATTCTGAATGGACCTGCACCTTGAAGAAGTTCTAAATTACTAGAACGGATAGAAAGGCTTGCATGTTTCAGCAAACTAAAGAGCAGAACTATAGGTTTAACCTTATTAGTGGGGTCTTTAGTGAGGAACCAGATAAACACATTACCGAAGGAAGACAGCAGCTCTTTCAGTTCTTAGAGTGGCAGATACCATAGGGGTATGACATTCTAAGATACACTACTGCGATGTGGAAATGGGAAATCATCACATTACCTCCCAATACACGGTGTACTGAAAATATTTTAAAGTGATGGCATCCTCTGGGGTAAAAGATTCCAGTGTTAAAATACTCCCCTGCTCGGATTTCTGCGAGGGGACTACTTTGGAGAATGTGATCGACAAGTTTAAAAGAAGAGCAGGAAACATTCTGCGTCGGACTATGGAATGTCAAAATCATGAAGCAAGCAGGGAAGCCAGAGAATCTGAAAATTGAAATGGTTAGGTTAGCATTAGACATTAGAAATCTTGTTGTGGGGATAGTCATATGGAAAAAGGATAGGACAATGTGTAGAAAACTACTTATAAAAGAAAGACAAAATACTCATGGTTAGATTAAAATCTAAACTTGTGACTAAAATAATAATACAAGTATACATGCCCATGTCTAGCTACCATAAGGAGGAGGTAGAAGCATACAAAGATATCGAAGACGTACTAAGGTTCGTAAAAGGACATGAAAGTTTAATAACTATTGCAAATTTTAATGCAGTGGTAGACGAGGGTAGGGAGGAAGCAGTATTAGGTTTATTTGGTTTAGACATGAGAAGTGACAGGGAAAATAGGCTAATAAAATTTTGCGACGAAAACAATTTAACCATCACAAATACATTATTTCAACATCATGCTAGAAAGTATACACTTGGAAGACATAGGGAGATTCAAATAGATTACATTCTTGCTCGACTACAGTTTAGAAACCAAGTAAAAGACTGTAGAAGCTGCCCAGAAGCAGTTATAGGCACTGACCACAACATAGTAATTATTAAAACCCTGCTTAAATAAAAAAATTTGAAAAAATGAATGGCAAAAGGCACTTTGACTTTGAGAAAGTAAAAGATAAAGATAGCCACAAACAACAAATTGCAAGAAATGCTAGATAATATGCCACTTCATTTATTGCGAAACAATTTGAAAAAAAGTAAAGCAAATTGTTGAGAGACGACGGGAAAATTTCTGATATTAAGCAAATATGAGCAGAATGGAGTAATATTAATTCCAGCTTAAATATTATGGCCAGAGATATTCTAGAGTATAAACAAAAAGAAAATAAGAAATTATGGGTGACAAAGGATATTGTGAATTTAATAGAAGAAAGGCATAAATACAAAAGTAGACCAGGTGATACAAGAAAACAGATTCAAAGCCATAAAATGGGAAATTATTCGCAAATGCAAGAAAGCTAAAGAACAATAGTTTTAGGGAAAATGCAAAGGTACTAACTAAGATGGAAATGGTAAAACAGACGAAGCACACAAACTAATTAGAATGAATTTTAGGAATATAAAGCTGTATAGCAAGATATGAGGCACAGGAGGAAACATTATTATAGAAAATGTAGAGAAATGGGAAGAATATATAGGGAATTTTTATGCAGGGCCGGAACTAGAAGAGGAAACAGACATTGAAAGTATAATTTGGGATATTCTATACTTAAGAGACGTGCTTGAACTAGCATTAAAGAGCCTGAAAAATAAGGTGCCGGGTACAGATAAAGAGCAAGCAGAAACTCTGAAAGTTGGACAAGCAGTAACAGATTGTATCTTCCAGCTTGTCAGCTATATGTATGAGACAAGCGAGATACCCAAGATTTCGAACGTATTACCAGAGGCGCTATACCAAAAAGAGAGGTGTGGGTAGATGTGAAAATTTTTGGACAATAATTCTAACAACACATGTTTTAAATATATTAACTAGAATTGTATAAAGATGGATGGAAAAACAGACTAAAGAAATATACGAGAAGATCCATTTGAGTTTAAGAGAAATGGAGAAACGTGGCCATTTTAGCTTTAAGGATGATAATGGAGAAAACAATAGAAATAGGAGAAAGTGTGTGTATAGGGTTTGTATATCTGGAAAAAGTATTTGACAATGTAAAATTAGAAAAATGTTTGAAATACTAAAAAAGATAGCAATTAGTTATAGGCATAGAGAGATAGTACACAGTTTATACAAAGCGCAGACAGTGGTAATAAAATTAGAGCAGGAATGTAGAAAAGTAAGTATTAGGAAAGGGGCGAAACAAGGATGTGCACTACCCCTACTAATTTTTAACTTATCTGTCAAAGAGGCAATAAATACTGTCAAATAATGCAAAAAGACATTTGGAATTATGCAGGGACAAACGATTGATATAGCAGAATTAGCATATAGCAAGGAAGAGTTAGAAGCTGCTCTAAATGAAATGGAAACAGTACTAACAGAGAGATGCTGTATGAGAATTAACAAATATAAAACTAAAGACTAGTATGTAAAGCAGGGAAGAATAAGTTATAGCATTTTTTTCTTGGAGGTGTTGTTTTGTTGGTTGCCAACACTACGCCAACTTCCCACAAAAGTCAAACATAAGGTTTAATTTTTATCTATAGATGGTAACTGACTTTTGGGAGACTTCCGGATTAACTCTTAACTCTACTTCTGCAAGGAGAGACTATGAGGGGAATAATTAACTAATAAACCAGGGTGCCACTACACTTATAAAATAAACAACTACAAGCAAATATTATCAAACAAAAGTGTAGAAACTTTGATGATTAAATTCCGTTTCAAAACCATGAAGGTTTGATCTTAAATTCGTACCGACTCTGTACCTATAATATAACTTGAGATAAATAAATAACACGAAACAGCATTTTGCATTTCTTTACAAAAAAAATATACTAAAAGTATTAAAAAATATTAAGTTTAGTTTTCAGTTGGATGTAGAACTCACACTATTACACTACTTGTGCAAATGTGACTCTTATTCCGTTTGTAGCATAAGCAACTTCTAAAATTAATCCCTGAGTAAACGCGATGTCTTATAAGGGGTTCTAAAATGCTAACAGAAATGAGAATTTGATATAGCCAAATCTTATGCATGTATTGAAATCAAATATATTGTCATATAAGAAAAAATTAAATATTAACAGAAAGCGTTCAATTGTTTGTTCAGTGAGATATTTAAATAATTTTAGTTAACTTAATTAAAGCACAAACATATGTCAGATTATTTTTACCGATACCAGAGCTGATATAGATTTCCAATCTTTAAGTACATATTTAACCAATAAATTTATAATTCTTGTTCAAATGTAACTAATTGTATTTCAGAAAGCAAGTTATAAATAACATATTAGCGTTAAGCTTCAATTTCCAGAAAAACATTAACATTTAAATTTTTATCGAGATGTACATAACAACTAAACGTGTTCGACAATTCACAATTCCATAGGAGATTAGTAATTTAAATTTTTCCAATCGTGAGAAACAAACGAAATGCTTGTCATTCAATAAAAAGTAGACTTACCGGCTAAAAGGAAAGGTCACCTTCAAAGTTATTAATAACATCCAACAGAAAAACGTCTTTGGAACACAAACAGCAAGATGGCCGGTAAATTTCCTCTAAAAAACTGACTTACTCTAGATGGTAGTTGATCAGACAACAGGTTTTCGAGGGTAACTGGAATTATTCATAATGCATTTTCTAACAATGGCGTACACGACGTTTTACATGTTACATCTCCAACTTAATACTCGATGAATGAAACCATCACATTTACATAGTTATGACAATTTTACATGAAGCAAAATCAGAACTTAGTTGTTTTTTTTTTTGAATTTTGTTTCTAAAGTAGTTGTTAAATTGTTGCTATACTTTTTGTTTTTTCTATTTTATCTTTGTTTTCTCTTTGTTTTATCTTTGTTAAACTAGAAAAGTAAAAAGGAAGAAATTTTTAGAACTTTAAATTTAACAATACGAACCAGTGCAAAACGAAGATCGCCGACATTTAAAACTTTCCACATCCTTACTGTACAAAGTTCTATCAGGGAGGGATGCAGTAGCCTGCTGCAGAACTGGTAGCTTTGTGCATGATTTGGACGTAAACAGAAGATACGATAGAACTATGTCCGACTTTCAACCAAGTAAATTGATGTATTTGAATTTCGTTAGATGTGTTTCTTTTATACGTTAACGAGAATTAAAACCTGACTAATTGTGTTTGGCTTCATCTATTTCCTTATATAAAACATTTTTAAACAAATAGAATAATATTTCAATACAAGGTGGATACAAAAATTATTGTGGGTTATTTATAATTTTATAAAATGTTTGGGTTTCGGAAAATTAGAACGCTTTAAAGTCAAAAACCAGAATACAAGTAGGAAACCCGAATTTACAAGAGTTTAAGAATTTCTGATACCTGGCAAGCCAAATAATGCAATATGGGAAAAGTGCAAAAGCTATAAACCTAAGATTAGCACATGACCATGCTGCATTTAATTAAAAAAAAAGCAACTACTATGTTTGAAGACAATAAACAAAAACAAGGAAAGGACTGCTGCAAGCATATGTGCGGAGCACAGCCCTGTAGGGCTGTGAAACGTTGGCAGTAGGAGAAGCAGACAGGAAAAAGATTGAAGGCTTGAAATGTGGTGCCATAGACGTATGATGAAGATATTATGGATAGACAAAGTTAAGAAGATAGAGGTGCTAGAAATGGTAGGGGAAGAAAGAAATATGTGGAAAACAAGTAAACAATAGGAGAGATAGGATAAGGCAAGTTCTAAGGCACGAGCAAATAATGTGTTATATATTAGAATCAGAGATAGGAAAAAATAGAGGTAGAGGTAGACCTAGATTAGACCATTGCCATCAGATATGAATGATGTAGGCTGTGGGAATCTCGGGGAAATGTGTACGTTAGCTTAGAATAGGAAACAATGAAAGTACACATCCAACCAGTTCAAGGACTGAAAACCTAATGGTGATGATCAATTTAAAATTTTTTTCACCAAAGCAAGGCTAAATATTATCTGTTCTGACATTATTGAACTTGTGTTTATTGACAACAGGTTGTTATGAATAAAAATTATTTACACAAAATTATTTACACAAAAGATTTATGTTTTATTGCTTATTTGCAGTTGTGTGCTCTATAGCTTTTTTTTTGTTAATTAGTATATGCACAAAAAATATTAGTTAATAATATGCTTTATTTATAGCCAATTACCTTCTTAAGAAACATTTTATGCGTCATACTGGAGAAAAACCTTATAAATGTTGGCAGTGTGGTAAAACATTTCGTAAAAAAGACACTCGTGATACCCATGTTCGGTATCATACTGGGGAAAGGCCATATGCTTGTCGTTTATGTCCTAAACGATATATAGCACCCAGTCACCTGAGGGTAAGTGCTTATAATTGATAGTTTTTCATTTTGTGTGATATATTTTAGATGTTTATAATGTGACCACATACAAGCACAGTTAATAAATTTATGCAAATGTTCATTAAGAAGTTCAAAACGATTGCTTAAACGATATGTATGTGTATTACTAGGAATCTAAAACAGGTTTGTAGGAAAGTTTCTGATACATTTTTGGATTAAATTAAAAGACAATTCAATTCCATTATACCTGAATGTAAAGTAAGTTAAAATTTACATCCATCGTAATTGGTTCAAAGTTTGTTTCCTTTTAACCTGTGAAATAATAGAAGAAACGTATGTTTGCTATGTTTATCAAAATTACAAGGCCCTATATGCTCAGGATAAATTTCTAGGAATATTTCTAATAAATACAAAAAATTTTACGATATACAGACATGGTAAAATAAGTATATGATATGATATAAAGTAGCTACAATGATCTAGAGGATGTCCAGTGTCTGCAATAATTAATATTGTAACAGTAATTAAGAAGTATATAGAGCACTCTGGAAATTACACTTATTTAGTTTTTACAGAAGTGGCCTCGTATCTGTTTAGCGATAAGGATGATTCATAGTTATCGTGTTACAATCTTATGTCTGGCAATAAGAATGGTGATTGATATTGTAATGCAATAGAGGTGTCATCGAAAGTATTTTTTTAAACAAAAGATTATTGTGTATAAGGGCGAAGTCAGTTGCAATAGATAGGTCCTAATAAATTAATGTAAATATAAATTCGCTTACATGATATAGCTGTGTTAGATAATTAAATTACAAATAAGATTTGTGCTATAATAGTGTTTAATTCGTCATGTGTAGAAGGCAAATTAGTGCCAACAAATAGTGATTAAGCTAGTGTTAATGCAAACAATACTGTAAATACTTGTGATAAACCTTTTCATGCTAAGTTGGAGACGAGTGCAAATTTGAGATAAAATTTCATGATCATTATCAGAGATAGCAAAATCTTTTTTAAATGCTCTGCTAGTTCTGGCCAACCGTGTGTTTGGTATCTAATATTACAGAACCAAGCTAGGTCACTATCAGAGAACAATTCAACTGTTCATCGGTACAGCTTCTAGAGATTTTAAATATCAGTCCATTCGAAAAACGAAGCCTAATTTTTGAATTATAACCTGAAAAATCCCATTTATATACGGGTACAGGTTTAGAAATATATCAGGAGACAAAGATACATTATTTAAATCTAAAGCAGTTTTTGAAGAATCAGGAACGAGACTAATTTTTCAAGTACAAATTCTTCCTTAAGCAATAATTTTGACAAATTTATTTTTAATTTTTTCAGTTTCGTCAGAGTTTAAAAGAGAATAAATCGAGATGTTGCTTTACATGAGTTAAATGAGAGGAAATTTGCAACAATTTAATTTTTGTACGTGAAGGATTGATAGAATGTACAATAACTTTAATATCGTCAAACGAATTGGTAAGTTCTTCCATGTTTTTGTCAAAATCGAAATTCGCGGTACGAGGAAGTTGTGTATCTTATCTGTATTGAATAAAAATTGCTTCTAGTTGTAATATACGCAAACTTTGGATCTTTTCACCAAGAATATTGCATGAAATAGGTTTCCAAGAAATCTCTTTCATTTTTAAATGTTAATAATTCATATTGGTATCGTAAATGAAAAAGAAAATTAAATTAAAAATAGACATTGCAGTTAATAAACACAGCTATGTTTATTTATTAATTAAACGAGATTAGAATAATATTTTTATCTTCTAAGACAAGGTTTTTAGTTCCTAATTTATATAATTAAAACATAAATATTTTGAGTAGAAATATTTAATATTTATGATAAAAACGACTTTAGATAAAAGGAGCTATTACTAAACACAGTTAGATGGATTTACTATTATTTATACCAGCTTAGGTTTAATTTATGGATAAAATCTTTAAAAAATCAATATACACATTTCTAATTACAATTCGACCAACAAAAACTACCAAACGCGAAATTAATTTTATGAATACATAAGCGACAGAGGAACTTTCACAGGTATATTAGAAAATAAAAAATCTTTTAAACTTACATAAACGATAGATAATTTAATGTAAAAAAATTTTTTTTTCGGCAACAGCAAAGTAACTACAAGAATTGGTTGGACAACATTCTCAAATAATGTTAAGTGTTTGAAAGGATTTACTGGAAAACCATTATTTCGGCAAATATCTAAGTGTTGGGGGATCTTGGTAGCCACAGGTTGCTTAACCCCCTTCACTGAATCTCGGTGAAATAAGGCATAAAATTAGAAAACAATAGAAGGGGAACGAGCTGTATACACAGTCTTTTGAAATGCTGTGCTTCAGAGGTATGAGGACGATAGCATGGACAGACAAAGATAATAACAAATAGGTTATAGAAATAGTAGGGAAACAAGGATATCTGGGGAAAAAGATAAGAGAAATAGAAGGGCAGAATACGTTCTAAAGGATTTTGGGGAATAGTATGGGATATATTACAAGCAGAGATAGGAAAAAAGAGGTAGATGTTGACCTAGATCAGATAGTGATAGATGCAGACTGTGCAAATTTCAGGGAAATCTGTAGGTTAGTTCAGAATAGGAAACAATGATGGTACGCGTCTAACCAGTTCCAGGACTGAAGACCTAATGATGATGAACAGCAAATTGGATGTAAATTCAAATAAAATTCTCATTCAAATAGGTGCAAATCTCGTTAAATAGTCACAAAACTACAAGTTCAATTACACTGTATTAAAAACTCCAGGGGTTAGGTTACTGATTTTTTAGGGTAGGGATGGTTGGGGTAAAAATCCCACACAGGGGTCTACAAGGAGGGAGCAAGGATGAGATTCATCTCCACGTTTCCTCCTTATGGGAATTTACATGTAAATTTGGTCCAGATGTGTGTGGAAATGAGGGAAGCTGGTGGAAATGAGGTCACAGAAGCCCCCATTTTCTACTACTGGCACACACATTGATGCACAGCACGATAGTTATGTTTATAGATATTTATCACATTCTATCAACTTAATGGCAGTTTGTACTGCTAAAAAATTGTTTACTTGTTTTTATTGGACTCCCAGAAGCAGCCCACGATTTAAGGGTAAGATACTTTTATAAGTGATTTGCTTGAAACTGAAAAATTATTTCTACCTATTTGGTATAACTATGCAGACATCAGAATACCCCTTGTACTTCTCTTGCAATTTCTACAGTGACATTATTTTTAGGTTTTTTCAAATTCCACATTTTACAAAAATATCAAAGCACATGGAAGACAATGTTATTTCCCTAAAGAAGAATATTATTTACTTAGAGACAGTGCATTTCCCCTAAGAACATGGTTGTTGACGCCATTCCGAAATAATGGAAATCTTAGTAGACTTCAAAAGTACCACAATTATCATTTGAGTTCTAGTAGAGTCTGCATTGAACATGTATTGGGCATCTTAAAAGGCAGGTGGCGTCGACTTCGCTATGTTAACACTTATTCTGTATTGAAAGCAATTGAAATCACCACTACTGCTTGCATTCTTCATAACTTCTGTTATGTAAATAATGATGAGTGGAATGAAGAACATTTCTGTCACGAGGATGATGAGGAATTTGTAGAAAATAATGGAGATGAATTTAATCAAGGAAGAGAAAAAGAAAACATATTGCACAACTCTTATATTATGACATAATACCTTATACTTAAAAATAAATGAGTTTATAACAAAAGTAAACATTCATTAATATATGAATGTTAACACTATAACTATTTTCAGCCGACTACTCAGAATCTGAACTGCTATTTTTGCGTTTTCTCTTCGCAGAAAGCTCTTTTTTAAATAGCTCTAAAAACTTATCACGTTGTGTATTTTGCTTGTCAAGGTACGTTTTTAACATCGAAAACTGTTCCTCTCTTTGTTGGAGGTCTTGTGCGTGATACTCCCTCAATTCTCTTAGTAATTTGATGGTCGAGGTTTCAGGTTTGGTTATAGTCTCGTTTGTTACATTGTGAAATCTGGAATTACAGAAATGTGGCAGTTAAATGCTATATCTATAAAAAGTAGCTATATTACCTGTTCTTTATTTAATTCTATCAACTGTGGTACTAAATCCATTAGTAATTGTTTTAACCACACTCATGCTCTGACATCAACACTTTGCTTTCTTTTAACGTATTTTGCAATCACTTAAGTAGTATACAAATAAGTCACTAGGAGTCGCCAGAAGTATATTCTAAAGTGTAAAAATCCATTACTATTTTACAACATGGAATGCACAATTTAAATGCAAAATTGAAAGATGTTTCTGGTTTAGATAATAGAATTTATGTTTTTGGTTCAAACAATAGCTACACAACAAGCTTTATTTATGCTTATATGTATTATGCAATCGGTAAAAATTTTTATTATTATAAAGCAAGAGCAAACTCTTTAACATCTTTAATTTCCGAAACATTAACCATTTTATGTGTAGAAACGACCCCTTTGGTAGAGTGTCAATTATTACGAATTATTGCTTCCTTCATTTGGCGTCAGTTATTAAGTTAACCCGCGGCGTAATTTATTATGCCTCAAATTTGGTTGCAAACAATTGCCATTAGATGGTTATAGATAGCAATTAAAAATATGCCAAAGGCTATCTGACTTAATAGCAGTAGCCAAGGCATCCATCACTCGTCTTCAGGTAGATCCGGGTTCTGTGGAGTCGGTTTCTTTAGTTTGATCTAGATTTTTGCTGTGAAATGCATTGAATCTACACTCTTAGGAAACACCAGGCATTATTAAGATAATTGGACAGGTATGAGGTAATGCAAATGGTATGCTTGCACTTAACGCACGCTTGTCTCTAGTACATTGACATCGTCCCGTAGTTGGAGGTCAAGTCCTTGCTTAAAACCTGTCCGCATGAACTCGTTGGTATCCCCACCATAAAACGTCTTTCATTGAATAAGTGCGATGACTGTGCAATCCCTTGTGGCCCGGGAAATGTGTGCTTAACAAAACACATCAATAAATTAGGAATTCTTCACCTCTGGTTCGTGACAAGTATAACCCCAAACTTTACACGTACTAACCTAGTTAAGAATGGGGAACTTTCCCTTTCGGATTATAAAATCCCCTGTTCCTAATATTAAAACGAACAGTTTATGCAACCAGAGGTTTGCGTAATATGTAAAACATTTACCATTATTAAAAAATAATAAAAATAGAATGGTTACACTTTAACACTTCATGGATACTACAAAATTAAGTAAAATTTCATTTTAATCAAAGATTGCTTACATTGTTTTTCATATTCCATCTCTTAAGGAATTATCAAACTAATTAATAAATTGTATAGTGAAACCAGTTGATTAAACATGTGAAATAAAATTTGATGATTCACTTATGTGCATAAATTGTGCTGGTTTGTTTATTATCAGCAAACGCATTAATTATGTAATTTTGATAAATACATATTTGAACTGGTTGATCTTCCATTATGGAATCCCATACTGTGTATAACAACTTTCATACCACCTCAACTCAAATGCCTCTCTATACATGTTTTCTATATTTTATTATAGGTTTATTACCTGTACTTCTATAATTACTTTTATTGTTTTTACAACCAAGCAAGTAAATTAGAATAATATATGACTTTCCATAAGTTCGGAAAGTCTGAAAATATAATGACTTGTACAGTATAAACTAGTGGTTTGCATAAGCATGGAGGCTCTGTGGTGTAGAGGTATATGTGTGAGACTATAACGCCCAAGGTCCCGGGTTCGAATCCCGACACGGTCCGCTTGAAAAATGTTGGCGAGCATTTTTCACAAAAATACACCTTTGTTCGGATGAGAGGTAAAATGAAGGTCCCGTGTGTGAGTGTTGTCACGCACGTTAAAGATCCCTACCTTGCTTGGAACAGCAAGGGTTCGGCAAAATTCAAAATTTTCCAGGTAAAAAAAAAACTCACTTCCTGGCCAATGTAGTACCTTCGGGTGGAGCATTGTAAAAAATCACATGTAAGGTTTGCATAAGCAATAATACATTTTTTAAATAAAATATTCTGAATATTATCTGAACCTTTTTATATTTTCACAGAAAATTTATTGATTTTATTATATACTTAATCAATTATAAACTCGGTAAATTTTTACAGATACTGTAAAAACTAATCAAATATGGCAACGTTTTGGACTTTTCTGACATTAGCCTTCACGTATAACTTGAACAAAGGTCACTTTTAAAGTTGAAAATTTTTAAATTCTGTGTTTAACTACAATTCCCAACTTTTTTTTTAGGTTCATATGAAAGGACACACAGGAGAGAAGAAGTATAAGTGTAGCATATGTCCAAAGGCATTTGTTGAAGCACGAAGCCTTAAAAGTCATTTAGGTGCTCACGGTCGAATAAAAACATATCCTTGCAAATACTGTGGACAAGTGTTTCAACAAGCAATTGTATTAAATACTCACATTAAGGGTTGTCATTGAATTCTACTTACTAGTAATTTTAGCTATAATTTTATCTTGTTTTTATATGTAAATTTGCAGATATTTGCCAAGAATAATTTATTTTTATAATTTTAATTATTAAATGAAAACATGTTTTATCTGTAGTTTCTTTAATGCCGGTTGCTTCACAGAACTGTTAAATAAATAATGCAATGTGTTAATGCTGTTACAATAGCACACATCATTTAATATGATAAAACAAGTAATGAATAATTTTGTCTGGCATAGCGGACGAAAATTAATAGAAATTGTTGGTTATTTTGAAAATTAAAAAATCCAATGACAGGTTTTGTTGTTATTGCAGCTAGTTGGATTGAACCATTTCTTTCTGCGGCAGAGAGAAATAGGACAATTTGACAAGCTTCAATAACAGCGAAACTGGTCATTGGACTTTTCTCTTTTGAAAATAACCAACAATTTATACTAATTTTTGTTTACTATGCTTGAATTACTTTCCCAATGTTAAACAAAATTATTCATTACATAGCTGGAAACGTATTAGTTTCCAATGGCCAATTTCCTCATTTCACATTGGGTGTAGTACCTTCTTAGAAGGTCTGCTAGTGTTAAAGGATCATCTTTTTATTTATATAACAAAACAAGCATGGATATTGGATTTAATAGAGATACACTAGATTTAAGTTTGAGTACTTATAGTTGTTACAAGGGGAGAGAAATATTAAGTAAAGCAATTTCTAACAGTAGAGCAAGATCACAGTGCCTTGCACGCCATTTTGTTTCCTTTCGTAAAACTTTAAGAAAATAAAAAATATGCACACGATGAAACATAATAAATTAAAATATAATAAGCTTTACAAACTGTGCTAAATTCTTTCAAACCTTCAGTTCAAAAAATAAAGCTGTTTCCGAACATTTTGCTGCAGTATGGCCCATAATTTCATTGTCTTTAATTACAGCTATATAGGTATGCACTCTTTTGATATTTGCTGGGTGATGTCACAAATCTAAATCATATATGTAACCAAACGTAATTGTCAAATGTAATTGAAAGTTGGGTTGATATATGGTCACGTACATGATTTAGATTTGTGTAATTTTCCAGTTGTCGTTACCAGTCTCGGTGGCGAAATTGAAGAACGCATAGGTTGCAAAAACCGAATATACATGTTCGAATCCTCTTAGTTTTATTAGAAATCACAACAGATTTCTTTAATATCGGCATAAGTAAGCAAAATAGCAGCCTGTAAATGAAAAGCATGTTATGACATAGGGGATTAAACTTATCTTTAATACAAGCATAAATTAAAATTAACTATATCAAAGAAAATGTTGCAGTAATAACTGGTAACAACACACTGTGCTGCTATACAATCAATGTGTGTTACTTTAGAATGCTAATTTGCAACTAAAGATAGGGTGACCGAACCTGTTTTTGAATATCTAACTGTTTTTCTGCATTGGACATTTAATGAAATTGTTAGTTTATGCTTGAAACAAATTCTGTAGGCATAAATTCATTTTTTGAAATGTGAAGAATGGATTGAGACTAAAAAGAAACGTTACTTTATTTTATTTATTTATTTTTTCACAACTATCTTACAGACCAAACAGTGGTGCAATTACAAGATAGGAAAGAAATCGTACATTAATAAAATAATATACTACCTACAATCCGAATTAAATAATACTATTAGTCAAAAAACACAATAGTTAACAAACCCAGAAAATACAAAAATTTCTGTATAAATTGCTATTCAATTATTAATTATATAACATTACGTGCTTAATTTCAGATGGGCTTATATGGAATACGTCAATTAAATTTTGCACATTATTATAAGTAGCGGATGTAATATGTAGCGGGGAAAATTTCAAAACAGTTGTTCGAGGTATGGAGTTAAGAAATGTATGCGGATTACGTGTGAATATACGTGGCACATTGAATGATAAATGCTCAGGAATTTCAAAACAGAAAGTAAAGAATATACTAGGAAGGAATACTATGGCATGAAGGAACAGTCAAGTTTCCAAAGTGGAATAATTGAAGGCTCCCAAAAGCAACTGGTGAGAGTAAGCAATAGATAGGTAAAAGCCAGAGCTATGGAACATGACCAGTTTCAAAAATTTCCTCTGAATATGTTCCATTAAATTGATATAGTTATCATATTGTGGGCACCAGTTAACAGAGGTATATTCCAATCGGGATCTTATGTATATATCAAACAGCACGAGTAGAGTGGCCAGCTCCCTGAATCCAGTTGAATTACGAATAATAAAACCAGTTATTTTACTAGTAGATTTTATTATAAGCAAGATGTGCTCTGTAAAGGTATGCGTCTGATATCCCTGATGAATTGTAGCCGCTGTAGAATAGAATTACGTAGAATATAATTATAATGAAGCGGTTTACCAATTCTCGCAAAAGATATTACATAACACTTCTTTGTACTTAGTGCAAGACTGTTAGCAATGCACCATTCGACCAATCTCGAAATGTTTGCTTGTAGTCTCAAACAATCATCAAAGGAGTTTATTTTATGGTATAATTTTAAGTCATCTGCATACAGAAGATAGTTTATGTCTAAGAAAGAACCAATGTCATCAATATGGAATATAAAAAGCAGGGCTCCAAGAAGACCCTTGGGGTACTCAGGAAGAAGCTAGAATTTCTTTAGACTTGTAGCTACAGTATTGTACATGTTGAGTATGATCTGCAAGGTACGATTTTATTAGTACAAGTTTTTTTGGATAAACCAATGTTATCTAATTTGAGCAGGAGGATGGAATGGAAAATACGATCGAACACCTTAGAGAAGTCAGTGTGGATAACATCAACTTGAGAAAGACGATCAAGAGATTCCGCAATAAATAGAATGATGCAAAACAGATTTGTGGATGTAGATCTGCCCCTTATAAAGCCATGCTGGGAAATACTCAGTCAGTTATTTATTTGTTCTGATATGCGGGAGTGGATAATGAACTCAAAATTTTTATAAAAATTACAAATGATTGCAATTGGCCGATAGTTGTTAATGTCATTTTTATATGTGGGTGAGATTTTGGATAGTTTCAAGCTAGTGGGGAAACTTAGTACATATGCACATTCTTTAATAAGAAAAATAGGAATACCACCGGGGTCCATAGTCATATTAGAGTTAATACGTTTCACTGCCTAAAGTAAGTCATTTTCAGATATTTGTTCCACAAACAATGTGCCATAGTTTTGTGTTATACACTGTGCAGTCGATGTGGGATAGATTCGTAACTTGTTGAAATTAAGACTGCAAAAGCATCTGCAATATCTGTACCTTTTGTAAGTGAAACATTATTGTAATGCATCCTGTGATGGAACTCATGTGAAATTGTTTCTATAAGACATGTAGGTTCAGAATTTCTTCAGTTTGGTTTTTATGCCTGCCTCAATGTCATTTAAAATAGCACAGTAGGAAGTGTTAATATCCAGCTTAATTTGGGTACGTAAAACACTAAAGTGGCGATAAATCTGTGGATCGCTAGTTATGTTGTACATTTCCGTAACGAATATTTATGTTTAGTTCTTAATAATGAATAGAGTATTACATGGTAATTATCTTTTGATTATGATTTTTAAGTCAGAAAATCAATTTTACCCGTTTTCAGATGCCATAGACAAATTTTTAGACACAAATGTACCATTTTCAGACATCTAGTCGAAAAGCAGTACTTTTCGATACCACCAGTGATGAACAAAAAATCGACACAGTCGGACATGGTGAAACAAATTGCTGAAAGATATCTGGAAACTGTTTGATACTAATGCAGTAGAAACAAAATAGAATAACATTAAATCCAGCTTAGACATGCGGCTAGAGATATTCTGGGGTATAAAAAAAGAAAATAAAAAACCATGGGTGACAAAGGATATTCTGAATTTAATAGAAGAAAATTGAAAATACAAAAACACACCAAACGAAGCAGAGATGCAAAACCATAAAATGGGAAATTATTCACAAATGCAGGAAAGCTAAAGAACATTGGATTGATGAAAAGTGCAAAGAGGTACAAACAGATGGAAATAGAAAAGACACGAACTATACAAACTAATTAAAATGAATTTTAGGGTTATAAAACAGTATAGCAAAAACATAAAGGGCGCAAGAGGAGACATCATAAAAAATGTAGAGAAAGTGGTTAGATGGCATGAATATACAGAGAATTTATACGCAGGACAGGAACTAGAAGCACTAGAACAGGAATCAGACATTGAAAAAGATGACTTGGGATATCCTATACTTAAACATGAGTTTGAATTAGCAATAAAGAGTTTGAAAAGTAATAATATACCGAAATAGATAAAGCGCAAGCAGAAAGCCACTGGACAAGCAGTAACAGAACGTCTCTTCCAACTTGTTTTATGTATGAGACAGGCGAGATACCCGAAGATTTTAAATATAACACCATAGTCTCTATACCAAAAAAGAAAGATGCAGATAGATGTAAAAATTTTAAACAATAAATCTGACAGTACATATGTCATAAATATTAAGTAAAATTGTGCCAAGACGAATGGAAAAATGAAATGAAGAAGTGCTAGATCAATTTGGGTTTAAGAGAAACAGGGGGAACATGGGAAGTTGTTTTAGCTTTAAAGGTGACAATGGAGAAAACAATAGAAAGAGTAGAAAGCCTATAATATGGGTTTGCAGATCTTGAAGATCTACCGAGTCTGCGCTACACACATTTGTGAGTCATATATAGAAATCCCTGAGTAACTGCATATCAGCATTAGGCGCTTTCATTGACATTGACCTTCACTGCAAAACCTTCTTTGAAAGTATAAACAGTCGTGTGAAAGTAGGGTGGATAATACCCTTCGGCAGTTGAGCTCCCATTGCTCTTTCAAACTTCGCTGTACCTCACGGATGAGGTGTCAAGTACTCTGGTATCATACTTGACAAGAAACTGAACTGGACTAAACATTTGCAAACAAAAACTACAAAAGCTAGTTTTGTGTTCCAACAGTGCAAACTCTGGGGTCTTCCCCAGAAGGCTGTACACCACTCTTGTCTGACCCATGTTATGCTATGGCGCAGTTGTCTGGTGGCCGAGAGCCAGACAGGTCACAACACCTAAAGAACTGATTCACATCTAGAAGTTGTAGGTGCGATCCACACCTACTGCAGCCTTGGAAGTTATCATGCCTCCCCAGTTGCAACTACAATTTCAACATTCCTGCTCTAATTCTATTACAGCTGTTTGCTCTTTGTATAACCTATGTGCTATCCGTCTATCCCTAAAACTCGTTTGAGTACTTCAACATTTTTTCCTATTTTACATTGTCAAATGCATTTTCCAGATATACAAACCCTCTATAACGGGTGTAACAAAATAAGTGTAAAGCATTTCAGGGGGTGATTCCTCATCGTAAAAAAGATAGGGTCTTTCATATAAAGAAACTTCATTGGAGCATCCTTTGTTAAGATACAGCCCCTTAAAGGAGGTACATAAAATTTGTTTTTCTTTTTTTTTACAAACACTAAGAAAGTTACAAAATTGAAATTAAGGTGACATTTTTACTATCAAAAATACACTAACTCAGTAATTTATTTGGTTTACTCCATGTTTGTAAGGGGTGGAAAACGCAACTCCTAAAATTTATTTTCAATAGCTTATTTCATTCTAAACAAAAAATGTCTTGAATTTTTTGCCCAAAATTAACCAGTTTGCAGAAAAAAATTATTTTACAAACAACTGTTTTCTGCATTATCACCCTCAAAACTAAAATGGCCTCCATTGTTCCTTTGTTTTGCTTAAATCCAAATTAATCTTCGCATTAGGATTATAGCAGAAGGGTGGCAAAGTGACGTGCTTTTAGGCCACAGTACAGGCTCATTGTGTTACCTTTTTATGCCCAGCCTGTCTTTTATTTGCTCAACCACTGATCCCTGTGGATGAACTTTAGAATGTCAAACCAAGGCATATCTCTTATTCTGATGGTGTCAGTATTCTCTCAGTACGGATCAGTAAAGTTTGACAAGTACTGGGCAGGTACACAAAATATGCACCACTGTCTCGCCCTCCCACTGACAGCTGCTACAGGTTAGGTCCTCTCACAGACTCATCCTGCGCATGTGTTTCTTTACTTTGCAGTGCCCGGACAGAACACCCAATAATAACAGTAATTTCTGCCTTGGCAGATGCATGCAGAATTTGCCATTACCTGACGGAGAATTAATGGGTATTTTTGCCTGAGCAATTTACCATATTCGCCTACCTTTCGCAATGGCGACGATGGGTTCTGTGACATCATGGGAAGTAGCACAGATGTCGACATGGAGATGGATGATTCTGGTCCGACAAACGTGTGCCGATCCCCGCCTAGCCAACATCAGCAGTCATCTTCATAGTGACCTACGTGTCCTTTGATTCAGACCAGCTCTAAGACATTGTTGTTGACAGCACTTTCCAGGATACAATGATGCTGGTGAACCCTACCGAAAAAAGTTTGTTTATTTGAAGCTAGTAAGACTGCTCTGCTGTCACTGGATATGACAATAATTTTATTTTGTACTCTAAATTCTAAGATGGCATTGGCACCTAGCAGGACTTCTGCTTGGAAAATAGTAGTCTGTGTCTAGTGCAATGTTTTCCTGAAGGTTTAGGTCGTTCGAAAAGATGCCCATCCCAGTACCTTCATTTGTTTTAAAACCATCTGTGCATATGAGTATACCCGCTGGGGAAGCGTCAGTGGGATCAATACAGACCCTGAACTGCTTCTCGATCATTTTGAGGGCTATGGAGTCAACCAATCCACCCAAGAGAGGTAGTGCAAGCACCGCCTCCCTCACGATGTCCTGGTATCTTTCTCCTCCACCTTTGTCATTCCAGTCTTTTGTACCGCAGCCTTAATGCCCCTCTCGATGCCATCTACAGCATGTACACATCCAATGGGAGAGGCATAAGGTGACATAAGGCTGTAGTAGGTGTGGATCTCATTATATCCATGATGGTTAGATACGTCAGCCTCTTTGGGGGGAAGACCTCAGAGTTTGCCTATGGCATGCTTGGAACACAATGCTCGCTTTTGCAATTTTTGTTTGTAAATATTTAGCCCAGTTCAGTTTCTTGTCAAGTATGATACCCAAGTACTTGACACATCATCTGCAAAGGACAGCAAAGTTTGGAATTGCAATGGGAACTTGGATACCCTTATTTTTTTTTTGTATGTGAACAAATCAATTGTTTTGCTGGGGGCTCATGACAGGTTCTCGAGACACCAGCGTTGGATAATCTTAAGTACTGATTGCACAGCACTTGCTCAAATTTGCCAACCACTACAATGATGTCCGCATAATACATCGTGTAATAGTCTGCATCAGTCTCTGAAGTAGGCCATCAACAACTAGGTTCCATAGTAGTGGTGACAAGACGCCTCCCTGAGAATCGCCCTTGCCAACCAACCTTCTTATAGTGGTTAAAGTATTTTCATATCGGTTTCCTTTCAAGTAACGTTTTGTACATTTATTTTGTGTAATATGCCCAATTGTATGGCATGGAAATGACTTTAATTGTAGTCATGAGCGGCTCGTTTGGGAAGGGTATTTTGACATTTTTATGCATAACTTTTGTGCCTTCCAAATTATGCCATTTGACATAGCATTTAACAAATTTTGTTTTTATTAAAAAAAATAATTCTCTTATGTAAAGTCGTTATGATGCACCATTTTAGAAAATAATCGATTTGAACTTCTTATGCGTCAATGCATACGTTTCCATTAATTAACAAATTCATTTCTAAACTATGAAAGATGGTTATGGAAAATGAACATAATAACAATTGTAGGAATGTCAAACTGTTCTTGGCTTTTCTAAAGTAAAAAATTCAACGGTTGTTGAAGCTGGCGGCCAATTTCTACAGGTCGCTAAATATGAATACACCTATCGCTCAATAACTGCAAGAACATGTCTACTGAATTGAACAAGCATCCCCATTGTACTATTATATTTCTTATATTAACCTTATTGTTTTTGCATTTCAAAGCCAAAGGTGATAGAAACTAAATAATTTTGACAATCCTATATTATTCTTACATCTACTTTCTAGGTTTTAAACAACTTGAGTATTCTTCCACAATAAAAATTCCAGTGTCAACTAGCAGACACTTATTTTAGTTGAACTTAGGAACATTTTAAAGAATAACACACAAATATGACAATTTAATAACTTTTACAATTTTAAATAACAATTACATTTAACTAGGGTTTAGATTAAGACGTAATTGCTAGGAATAGTAAGAAAATACAATAATTGTTCTAAAGACGAACCAGTTTAGATACAGCAGTGCACATAACAATTATTTCCACAACACAAAAAAATATTAAAATTGTTCTTTATAGTCTTTATGGGAACCGCACCGTTGAAATTTGTTACAACAACTAGGGTATGTGTATAAATACAACATTTACCACTTTACAGAAATGTGTTCGCCCTGGTTAGTAATTTTTACAAGTCTCCAAAAGGAGTCAAAATCAATTTACATTGATCTGTGGTAAATTTATAACTGCAATGATAAGGACACTGGCAGTTGATGTTTATTACAAATGTTTGGTCCTTCTGCAACACGGTAATCTTTACCACTGTTTCTGCATCGCTTCCTAATATTTTTCTTCCAATTGTGCTTATTCAGTTTCCTTTAATGTCCTCTTACAGCGACGATATCTTCATTTGCATGGTCATTCGTTTCTGCTGGTGAAGAACTCCGTGCGTCTTCTGTAAAATATATTTTAAAATAAGTATGCATTTCTTTAAATTTAATAGTATCCTCATTTGTTTAAATTAATCTAAAGTTCATTTAAACAATCTTTGTGCTAATTTAAAATGGTAGGTAAAATGGTGTAATTTGTAAACATTTTAAAATAAGGAATGTACTTAAAAACTACCTACGGTTATCAGTAGTATACTTGATCATCCACGTTTTGTAGGTCTACTTACTGTATGCACAACCTTAGGTGTACTTCAATGTTCTGCACATTGATTGCTGCTGTTATCTGAAATAATTACAATGCAATAACAATTCAAATTACAAGTTATAAAATTAATAAACATGCATCACTAGTTTTTTGAACATTTTCTTATTTTAAGATTATTGATTTATTATACATGAAGACCTAACCTCTACAAACATATGGTATATTTGTCTAAATGTCACAATAAAAACAAATTTAAGTACCTACCAGTGTTAATATTTTCAACAGATAATTCACATTACTATGATGATGAATTAGAATTATAAACATATTTTTCATCACAATGTTCTAAATCGTTGCCATAGCAACTTCAATTTTAGACTGGTACATAGAGAACATACAGTAAGCGAATCACCAATTAATGTAAAAAATTTGGACAACAATGGCGGTTAAAACCGGTAGCGGCTCTAGTGACTATCCATGAAAACGAGACTAATAGCGGGAAATTCAAAATAGTGACACTATAAGATTTACATAAAAACTTATTTTCAACAATATGTATTAACAGGTTGAATAAAAATGCATTTAAGCATATATATGGTAAAAAAATGAATTTTAATTCAACCTGTTTCATACATATTGTTGAGTTTTGAAAATAAGTTTTTTGGATAAATTTATTGATGGGAGCTAACAGAAAAATTAATAATAATGATTTATTAATTTAAGTATTCTTTTATTATACATCCCACTTAGCAACTGTACAATATAATAAATCAATAAATAATCTTAATGTATCATAAACATAATACAGACGTACACATGATATCAAATTTAATTAAATAAACAATTAAACACAAATAATTGCAATATAAAGAAATTCTGTTCGTTAATTAATTAAATCTATTATAATCATGCATTAGTCAATATCTATAAGAGCTAATTTTACAGTTTCAAAAATGTTACTATAATTACCATTCTTTGTATTCTTCTTAATGGACTATTGTTGATTGATTGGGGTTAAGGAGGTTGATATAAATGTGTGATAAAAATATGCAAATTATAATGAAGGACCAATTGCTTTTATAGCAATAACGATAATGGTGGAGCGGTTATGTAATAACAAAAAAAGACAACTACCAACTAATTAAGGAAGGGTATAAATACCTTAAGTCTTGCGCCGCTGGGGCAATAGACACTTTCACGCACAAAGCTTTGTCCTGCGCCGCTGGGGGCAATAGACACTTTCACGCACAAAAGCTTTTACGGAGAACCAGTAACACGCTCGACCGGGTGTCGGTCTCGCTTTGAAAGCTCTAATACGACCGTCCCTTTCAAGGGTTCGAAGGCGACTTGCTTCTCTAAAGGCTCGAGTACGACTGTCACTTTATGCACTGTTATTGCCGGTATATAAAATGTTTCACTCAAACTGTAGGATGCACGCACAAAGTATTTATTGTCACAAAATACCGAATTGTTCGATGACGACGTAACATACCGCCCACCAAATTCATAGAATTTTGAAAAGGAGGAAGTAGGTTGGGTGAAGGAAATCACATGGGATTTGACCTTGCTAGGAAAGGAGGTAACGAAAGATAGGGTGGTGCACTACAGCGAGCGATATTACCAACTATGCAAAGAATAAAAATATATATGTAAATAAGCAAATATGTAAAATAATATACTACTATACATGTAAAAATGTGTATATACATCTAAACATAAAATAAAATTAAAATACCGGTAGCGGCGCTAGTTTGACCAAAGGTCGTTTTAGTGTGCCATGTGCCGTTTTGACTTCAGCGACACGTATAATACCGTCCGCACCGGGAAAAGTATTAATAATACGACCAAACTTCCATTGAAGTGGAGAAAGCTGGTCGTCCTTGACGAGAACAATAGTGTCCTTTTCCACTTGTCGGACACCTACCTTAGAGTGCCATTTAACCTTCTGGTTCAGAGTATGTAAGTACTCATGGCTCCAGCAAGCCCAAAAATCTTGGTGGAGTTTTTGCAGGAGTTTCCACCTGCTTTTAATGGTACAACGTTGGTTAAATGGTCCTCATCTGGTGGTGCAGAAAGAGGCTCCATAGTTAGGAAATGACCTGGTGTTAGGCAACGCAAGTCATTTGGATCCGAACTCAAAGCGCAGAGTGGCCTTGAATTTAGCACAGATTCAATTTGTGTAAGAACTGTGTACAGTTCCTCAAAGGTAAGTTTTTGTTCGCCGATTACGCGAGATAGGTGTGTCTTTACCGACTTAACACCGCTTTCCCACAAGCCACCGAAGTGAGGGGCGCTAGGTGGATTAAACGACCACTTTATCCTTTCTGAGGTTACTGCACTATGCAGATAACTCGTAAGCTGACGATAGGCACCTACAAAATTAGTACCGCAATCGCTAAATATTTGAGAACAGCGTCCTCGACGTGCTATAAATCGTCGCAAAGCGGCAAGAAACGCGTCTGCCGACAAATCCGAAACAAGTTCAATATGTGCTGCCTTAGTGGCAAAACAAACAAAAATACAAATATAGGCCTTAAGAGTTTTAGAGCCTCGCAGGCGGTTAGCCTTTATTAAAGAGGGCCAGCAAAATCAACACCAACAATACTGAACGGTTTGATTTGGGTAATACGTGCTGCCGGTAGGTCTCCCATAGGAGGAGTTACCAGGACCGGTTTGGTACGAAAACATCTATGACAGGATGATAAATAATTTCTGATTGAATGTTTAATAGAAAGGATCCAGAAATTCTGTTGGATAAGATACGCTGTGGTATTAACACCGGGATGGCAATACCTTTCATGAGTTGACAGAATGATAAGTTCGGTTAATCGGTGCCGCTGAGGCAATAACGCAGGAAACTTTTCGGAATAGGAAAGCGAAGAATGTGTCAAGCGCCCACCTACTCTTAAGATGTTTTGTGGATCAACAAATGGCGAAAGTTTTCGCAAGCTTTTAGGTAATTTACGGTTTGCCTTAATCGAAGCTATTTCCTTTAAAATGTAACATTTTGTACATGCCGAACGATAATCATGAGAGCATTGTGTAGTTCAATGTCTGTTAAGGGACCCGTATGACGTTGAGCCATGGGTTTAGAAAATCTATAAATGTAAGCCACGATGCCTTGGATTTTATATAACGATGAAAAGCGACTTAGTAAAATGTCAATGACGTTTGGATCTGTTTGAGCGACAAATGTTAGGATCTTCTTTTCCGTAGTTACCTCAGCAATTGAGGTTGACAATGTTGGTTGAGGCGGCCACGAGTCACTAGGGTAGTGAAGCCATTCAGGCCCCGCCCACCATAGCGAACATGAAATAACCGCGCTTGGCATTAATCCCCGAGATGCAGGATCAGCCGGATTATGCGAAGATTTAATATAAAACCATCGGCTAGGTGCAATGATTTCTTGAATGTGGCTAACACGGTTTGCCACAAAAGTTTTCCAACGAAAAGGTGGAGAACGTATCCAAGTGAGAGCGACCGTAGAATCACTCCACGCTGAAACATCGGAGATGTCAATCAAGCCTTGATAAGACCGAATGGTAAAGAAAGTAAATCGGTTAATAAAACGGCGGCACATAATTCCAAACGTGGAATTGAAATGCGCTTAATTGAGCTACTTTGGTTTTAGCGGTTACAAATTGTACAGTTATTTCTCCAGTAGTTTGATTTATGAACTGAAATACACTACCGCTGCATACCCTACCTCGCTAGCATCGCAAAACCCATGCAAATGACAAGTAAAAGGATCCGAAGGGGGTAAACAACGTGGTAACTTTAATGACGATAATAACGGCAACTCTTCTTGATACTGCTGCCATTGAGACGAAATGTCTGCTGGTGGGATGTCATCCCAATTCAAACCTAACATCCACAGATGCTGGATTAGGCGTTTTGCAAAAAGTGTTAGTGGGGCTAAAAATCCTAATGGATCATATATTCTGGCAACTTGTGAAAGTATGTTGCGCTTTGTACATATTTGGTTTAATGGTTTAACCCGAAACGAGAAAATATCTTCTGTAGGTGACCATTGAAGACCTAATATTTTTATTGATTCGTCCGAATCGAAATCGAGAGAAAGTATATTGGCAAAAATCTGACGGAATGCCTTCCAAAATAGAAACTGAATTAGAACTCCATTTTCGAAGTTCAAAACCAGCCAAATGTAAAAGTCGAATAAGTTGATCTTTAATTTCGCGGGCCGATTGTATAGAATCTCCACCGGCGACGAAATCATCAATATATAGATTTGACCGTATAGCGTCAGCGGCTAACGGAAACCTTTGCCTTCGTCAATGGCTAATTGCTGAAGAGTTTTAATGCTAGATAAGGCGATGACTTAATACCGTAGGTCACTGTATTAAGCTGATATGTCTGGATGGGTTCTTCTGCGGAGAACCGCCAAACAATTAATTGAAACTTTCGATGTTCTTCGGTAACCAAAATTTGTCGATACATTTGGCGAACATCACAAGTAAAAACGAAACGATGAGTACGAAATTTCAGTAAGATTGACGAAATGTCGTTTTGGAGACTAGGTCCAGCCAATTGAGTGTCATTAAGTGACACGTTGTTTTTAGCCTTTGCAGAGGCGTCAAAAACCACACGAATTTTAGAAGTATGACCTTCTTCTTTAAACACAGGGTGATGGGGTAAAAAGTAATTATCGTTCCCAACGGGCGGAGAATCGAGTAATGCCATATGACCCGCATCAAGATAGTCCTGCATGAAATTGTTGTATTGGGCGCGTAGCTCCGGTTGAGCATGTAATTTGCGCTCCAACGAAAATAGTCTTTTTTTAGCCATCTCAAAGCAATTATCAAAAACGGGCAAAGTATCGTTGAACGGTAACGCAACAATAAAACGACCGCTAGGGTCACGAGAAAACGTGTTTTCAAAATCAAATCTGCCTTTTCTTCTTCTGGAGAAGTATAAGGCGTGGATGGCAACTCTTCTATCTCCCAAAACCGCCTTAGGGTCTGGTCGATAGGATCTTCTACAGACGTAAAAAATGCTTGGACAGTATCAGACTGCAAGCTTTTGTGGGACCAATAATAGTCCAACCAAAAATTGTATTTATGGCGGCAGGCTGAAGAAATTTGCCATGTATAACACCGCCATTGATGATGAACGGATAAACATCTGCTCCAAGGAGCATGTCAATAGTTCCTGGAGAGTTCCAGGTCGGGTCTGCAAAGTGCAGGCCGCATAAGTGTTCCCAATTATTAGGAACTTCAACGCTAGGTAATTTGCCAGATATTGACGAAAGCACAAAAGTTGTGACTTCTAGAGATTTTCAGAGTCTAACATAGAGCGAATAGTGCAGCTGACGGCACCTCTATTGACTGCTGAAGTTGTCTGCCCAAGTCCATAAATCGGAACTTGAGAACGTATGCGTGGAAGCCAAAGTTTGCTCACGCAATCGTCTCGAATAAAGCTAGCTTGGGAACCAGGATCTAAGAGTACCCTGATCGGTTTGTATCTACCAGAACGATCTTGAACTTCCACAACAGCAGTGGAGAGTAAGACAGTAACCCCAAGATTTGAATTCGTCTGTGAAGACAAAACATTTGCCGGAATAGGAGAGGCTGACTGCGTCCTATTGGCATTTTTATGCATGTGTAGCGGTCGGTTCAGCTGAACGGCTAGAAGCAGGTTGCGATTCAAAATGTAGCAAGGTATGATGCGGCTTGGCGCAAGTTCGACAGGAATTATAAGATTTGCATTGCATGGACGCATGGTCTGTTCGTAAGCAATTTAAACAAAGGCGTAAGCGTTTGACAATGTCGAAACGTTCTGTCGGAGTTTTCTTTAGAAACGATTGACATCTGTAAATTAAGTGATTGCCCTTGCAGGAAGGACAATGGTGCGAAAATGAATTATTTGAGTCACTGGAGCTACTTGGTGTGTCCAGTGAAACTACGTTAGAAGAAACCTTTGGTTTAAATTGAAACGCTGAGGATTTCTTAGGCACCGATGTGTGCGATGTATGGACAGTCGTCGAATAAGAAACAGGTGCGGTTGAAGAAAAGGTTTCAACGCTGCACATTGTTGGGTTAAAAATATCTCAAATCCTCGAAATTAGGTATTTGCTTCGGATCCGATTGGAGTTCGAAGCGTTTTCTAGTGAACGGATCAAGTTTTCTAAAAGCAAATCGACCAGAATAAAGTTCCAATGTTCAGTGGGAAACTTTAAGTTAGTTAGAACAGCAAGGTTCTCCGAAAAACAATCAATAAGTGCCCTAAGTTTCTTAGGGTCTTCTGATTTTAAAGGTAGAAAGTCTTTCATTGCTTTCCAATGCAAAGTTGCCAATAAACGCGGATTGCTAAATCTCTCACGCAAGGCGTTATAGGAAATAATAAAATTATCCCCGAAATGGGTACAGATTTAACGATTCTTAAAGACTCCCCGGTACAACAACTGATAAGATAATTTAATTTTTCGATATTGGACAGCGACGCGTTATTATAGACCAGGCTGTCAAATAAATCGATGAAAGATGAAAATTCAGTTACCTCATTATTAAAATTTGGAGCTTTAACGGTAACAATTTTGATACCGTGCTGCTTGGAGCATTTTCTGTAATTTGTGGTGCTTTCATTTCTTGCATCGTATCGAGATGCAGCAGTATGAAAAATAAGCGGAATCTACTTCCTTCCGTACAGCGTTGTAAGTTAATGAGTCTACCTCGTCACATGAGGCCAAGACGGCGACTAAAATTGTATTGAAATTTGCATAAAGGTCATGTATTCCCTTGTTTGAATAAGGAACAATGCCTTTAAACTTGGGTCACTTTGTATAGAATTACAAAGCTCAAATATTTCTAAAATCCGTGTTTTCAGTAATTGGAGTTCTACCACATGTGCTTTCTTTGGAGCCATTCTCAAAGATTCTGAAAGGACTACAATAAACTGTTGTAAAACGGTAAAGCTAAATGTGCACTGAGAAATATTAAAATATTATGAGTTGTTCAAAGCACGAAAAATGTAAAATAGGGTATAACCAATAAATCACGTTTTATGACTAACGGTTCGTCAAACAAAAGCGTGAATATAAGATGTACCGCTTAACAACCCGAGCGGCTTACCATCAAAAGCTCACAGAAACGTTTAAAACATGTGGCTTAACATATTTGCCGAAAGATGCAACTTTACAACCTTATTCCTCTGCAGATATTTTCAATATTGTAATACAAAACGTGCAATAGCTTTTAAATACAAAGCAAATCCCTTTACCTTTCTTGTTTAAGAAGTATAAAGCGATTTATAGTTTTCAGGTTGCTTTCTGTTTTATGCCGCTAAAATGAATTTAAAACTGAAAACTGACAAATTTTATATTATGAATTTCTTTGTAATTAAAACGCTTGCTGGTTTCAATTACGGCGAAATCGCTTAATTTAATCTAAAGACAGTATAAATAATGTTTACACATTTTAACCCGCTAAATATGGGCTTTAAGCACAAATTTAAAACTGAAATATTAATTAATTAAAAACTCGCTGAAATGCACAATAATATTTAATTTAGGACATGTGTAACCACAGGACTAATGAATCCGGCTCGAAGGACCAATGATTGATTGGGGTTAAGGAGGTTGATATAAATGTGTGATAAAAATATGCAAATTATAATGAAGGACCAATTGCTTTTATAGCAATAACGATAATGGTGGAGCGGTTATGTAATAACAAAAAAAGACAACTACCAACTAATTAAGGAAGGGTATAAATACCTTAAGTCTTGCGCCGCTGGGGGCAATAGACACTTTCACGCACAAAGCTTTGTCCTGCGCCGCTGGGGGCAATAGACACTTTCACGCACAAAAGCTTTTACGGAGAACCAGTAACACGCTCGACCGGGTGTCGGTCTCGCTTTGAAAGCTCTAATACGACCGTCCCTTTCAAGGGTTCGAAGGCGACTTGCTTCTCTAAAGGCTCGAGTACGACTGTCACTTTATGCACTGTTATTGCCGGTATATAAAATGTTTCACTCAAACTGTAGGATGCACGCACAAAGTATTTATTGTCACAAAATACCGAATTGTTCGATGACGACGTAACAATTGTAAATATAATTATGTGTGGAGTTATATATTTTAAATACTTCATTTTTCCTAAATATCAGGTTTGTATTAAAATTAATTCTATGAAACAGATATAGGTAATCCAGAATACCGTGAATCAAGTTAAAGAAAAATACAACTGATTTTAAACGCTGACGTTCCAAAGTTTCGATATTCACAAGCGAAAGATCTTCCCTGTAACTGTGCTTTTTACACCAAGTTTATATGCACGTTGTAGGGCAAACTTCTTATGGATTTTTTCTATTGCATAACCATGTATATTATAATACCGCGCCAAGTTGATGAACAATATTCAAGCCCAGGTCGAAGAAGTATTATTCTTATAAAAAAAACTAAATTCATTAAAACATTCTTCTTAATCTTCTTTGGGTATTAAACCACTCATAGTTTTTAAAATTATCTTTATTAACGTTTCGATCCATAACCTAGGATCGTTTTCAAAATAAAGGTTATGGATCGAAACGTTAATAAAGATAATTTTAAAAACTATGAGTGGTTTAATACCCAAAGAAGATTAAGAAGAATACAAAACAAACCACAACAAACATACAGGGATCATTAAAACATTATTTTATTTATGCATTGTTGAAAAGTTGTACGCAGTCAAAGCTCAGTTAACATAATAACACGTATATTAAGCTACTATTAAGTAATACAATTATAATTATTTTGATTATGATATAAGTACAAAAAAATTTACAAAACCAGAACGGTCGAAACTTGACCAAAGCCAACTTGAGTAATTTTTATTAACAAGCAAAAGACAAAGTATGCTGAACTGAATATATTAACACCCACTTGCAATTCTGCAATACTTATAAACAAATTTAAACACTGTCTAAATATTTGAAACTTGTTATAAGATAATGGCTTGGTTAACAAATCAGCCAATTGTTCCGTTGTAGGAACGTATAATAATTCAACTTTACCACACATTACACAGTCTTTAACAAAATGAAATTTAACATCAATGTGTTTAGATCGCTTCTATCGTTTCTCTCATTGCCTTCTATTGAAGTTTGTAACATTTCTATTGAATCTAGAAATGTGAGTATGTTAGTTGCTGACCAGTCGAAATTAGAGGGCATTATTCGACTTGCATAACCCTTGCATAATAAATGTTATGATTTTGGCATGCAAATTTCTATGCCAAGGTTATAATAGGTTTTACTTTCACTTTCGTTCTCTAGCAAAGGCATCGAGTTCTCAGGAAGTCATGGTTGGGGTTCTCGGCAGATTTTCATTACATCTTCCTGTAATGTCGTAAAAGGATAAGATAAAAAGAGTTGGTGACGATAATTAGGGTATTACATAGTAGGGGATAAAGAATACTACTATAGTAAGCCTGCTTATCGTAAAATGCGATTAAAAGCCGCAGCAAGGGGCAGCAGCCTTGCTGGCTAAAAGATATTGGAGGAGGGTCGGTTGGTCTCGGGCGATCCTCAATAATTTACAAGCTTGTTGGGGGTTGGCCGTGACGGATACGGCTTTCTGCTAAAATCTTTAAAAACTGCGTTGTGGAAAGATATGTGAACCTACCACAATATTTCCCAGGTGTGCGTGGCCTAAAACACGAAATACATATGATGGAAAGCTCACAAGTAAAATTCTTGTCCGGAGGTAAAATACTTCCTCATTCGGATCTCCGGGAGGGAGAACTTGGGGCTCGTCATCGTAAGAATATAAAACAACAGTTCGATTTAGTGATAGGGACTTAGAATGTAAGGTCATTACTTAGAGTAGATAAGTTAACGAATTTATTAGTCGAAATGAGAAAGGAAAAGCTGGACATTTTAGGTATTAGTGAGGTGAGATGTCCAGATAGTAATGACTTTTGAAAAGATAATTATAGAATAATTACAACTTCTTCAACTAATGGACAGGCAGGGGTAGGAATAGTGTTAGGTAAAAGATTAGGGCATAAAGTTAAAGAGTACTTACAATTTAGTGATGGAATAATTATGGTTAGATTGAGTACAAAACCCACAGACACTGTTTTAGTACAGGTTTACATGCCAACAACTCAGTACTGTAACCTGCCTTTTCGTGCTTCTTTAATTTGTGTAATTATTCTTACCTCTATCATGTTCATCTATTCAATCTTTCTTAATAGATATTGACTTTGTTACTTAAATCTTCTGGGAGACCTTATCATCAGGGCTAAAACCGTGGGTTCTTTGTTTTATCTCTGCGATAGTATACACATGGAAATAATTTATCCAACAAAAACTTCACTGATTTAGTTTGAAATAAGACAAAACAACATGTGATATAAATACGTATAATAATTGTAATTGAACTAACAAGATAATCAAGCTGCAAAATTATTTTTGTAAAACTAATAAAAATTTAACCAATTTTAATTCTCTTAGAACTTTAACAAAACTGTAAATTTTACTTCAGTAAATTTTCTTTCTTTTCTTTTAAATAATTACAGTGTAGCAAAAGGCTAACAAAATAAACCGTCGTGATATGAGCTCATGTCCCGGAGGTTTTTACAAGATAAAATTTAGAACGTATTTATTCAAACATAAATTAAAGCATTGCATCTTCACAATGCAATTAGTATAGAAACATTTGCGACACAAACAATTATTATAAGTTTTGTTATAAAATGTAAATTGGATATATACATAAATACCTGAATAAAGTATTTTCAACGTATTTGACCTCAACACACTTCAGGTCAAAACGCGATCAATGGAAATAACCACATATGGTGTGACCTCATGGCGGACACTCGAACACCTGATCCTCTAACCCAAAGTATCTTAATCCAAAAAAAGCAAGCTTTCCAGGAATCAATCCAAGATATAGATACAGTGTAAATTAGTTCAATATCTCTGCTGATAATTTCTAATTTATTCGTTTTATAATACTCGAACAAGTATTCAAATTCACTTAAATGGCAATCTAACCAAAACCATATTGAAGTGAACAATACGTTTTTAAATATTAAATTAATTTTGATTTGCTACAACAGATAACCTTATGTAAAAATCATTGTATAATAAATAAAATCAGCTTACCCCTAGCCGGCAATTTAATTTATTTTTAAGAAGAAACGCTTCTAACAAGCAAACTGACTTTTGGAAAATAGCACGCTGCTTCGTGTCGATCTTCCACCAAAAGTTGAATAAGATAGCCCGATCTTATCAAGTGCGCAGAATACTAAAATATGCCTTTTGATCCCTACCTAACAGAATTTCGACTCATAAGACAAAGGAACTTGCTTTTCCGTTTAACGTATAATCTAAATGGAGGTGAATAAAGTTGCCTAACGTCCAGATTCGTAGCAGTTAAATCGAACTGTTACACTACCCCCTTCCCACATGAGAAACTCTCATACAATTAAGTTAGGATGACAAACTAGAAATATATGTACTTCCCTGTGAACATGGGGTCCCACCAGGCTAATGCAAAAGCAAGGTGCAAACCCACACTAAAAAAAGACATTTCTTCCTAGTAGCCTACCTACTAAATCAAAGCTAGATCGGTAGCTAATAACGCTAGTTATCTGGTTTGAGATCCTTCACGTGCCAGACACCAATGTCCTTTCCTTTTTCGTCTCTTAGTCGATATGTAACGGTTCCAGTTTTCTCAATGATTTTGCAGCGAACATATTTAGGTGCTAATTTTTGGGATACAGCTTCGGAAGCTTTGGATTGCACCATGTTTTTCTTCCAAACATAGTCTCCTTTATTATACTCCACTTCCGACGCCGTAAATCATAAGTTTTCTTATTGCGTTCATAAGCCTGATGAAGTCTTACTAACACATCATTATAAAGCTCTGAAAGCTCATTGAGATCTTTTACCAGTTGCTCTCTTGAATGAACCGTAAGATCTTGATAAGTAAACTCAGATAGTTTACCATAATAATCTCCTGAAATAGGTATTGAACGACCAAAATTCAAAAAGGCTGCAGTGTAACCAGTAACTTCACTAACTGCGTTTCTCATAGCATGTGCAACTTTATGCAGTTCTTCGTCCCAAAGCCTGTGATTATCTTTCACATATGATCTTAACGCTGTGATGATAACTCTGTTAACTCTTTCCGTAGGGTTAACCTGAGGATGATAGTTTGCATTATACCAAACCTTCTGAACTTGGTATTCCTTTATCAATTTCTTGAATGCCTTACTTACAAATTGAGATCCATTATCCGTCGTTATAATTTGCGGTACTCCATATATAAGAAATACTTGATTTTCGATAAAATTATTTATCGAGGTAGCTGTCGCTTTTTTCATAGGGTGAATCAGTACATACTTGGTGAACCAGTCAGAAACCACTAAAATAGATGTGTTACCTTTTTCGATCTGGGTAAAGGCCCCATAATATCAATAGATATCATTTGAAAAGGATGTTCCACTTCTCTTTCCTTCCCCATTAACCCATTTTTCGACTGTAAAGTACTTTTTGAAGCAAGACAGATTTGACATTTTCTGACATACCGAGCAATATCTAATTTCATCTTTGGCCAATAATAGCTTTCGGCGACCTTGTTCCATGTTTTAAATGTACCAAGATGAGCGGATGTAGGAGCATCATGATTTTGTTTAATGACATCTTCTCTGTAATATTTTGGGAGTACTTGTTTCCACTCTATCAAATTAGAATCAATGTTGTGTTTGTTGGGAACATATTTGTAAAGTACATTCTTCTCTATTTTCCATGAAGGGTAGTTTGAAGGATTTTTCTGAATTCGTTGCATCATCTTATTATACCATGGATCACACTGGTCTTGGTGTATAGAAATCTGATTTATTATTATTGGTGCTCTTGATAGTGCATCGGGAACCACATTAAATTTTCCCTTCCGATGAAGAACTTCATAAGAAAACTGGGATAGTCGTAAACTCCATCTCTGTAACCTTCCGGATGGGCTTTTTAATTTGTCCAACCATATTAAAGAGTAATGATCAGTAATGATTTTAAACTTTGTTCCTTCTATGTAAGGACGATACTTTTCTACTCCAAACATTACTGCCAGCAATTCTTTCTCGGTGGCACTGTAAGCTCTCTCTTGCTTAGTCAGTGACCTGCTCCCATATGCTATTACTTTTTCGTTCTCGCCCTCACCTTGCAATAAGATTGCTCCAAGACCAACTTCTGACGCATCTGTTTGTATAATAAAACTCTGTGAGAAGTCTGGACTAGTTAAAATCGGCGAGGTAATTAACAACGCTTTCAATTTTTGGAAGGCTTGTTCTGCTTCTTGGTTCCAGCTAATGTGTTGCTTTTTGGAGCGACCTTTAATAAGCGATAAAATTGGATCAGCTATGGTTGAAAAATTGGAAATAAATCTCCTGTACCAGCCTGCCATTCCTAGAAATCTTTTTATTGATTTGACAGTTGTTGGAGTTGGAAAACTTGCTATAGCCTGGACTTTTTCCGGATCAGTTCGAAGTCCTTCTCTATCAATTACATAGCCAAGATATTTCAGCGATGGTCTACAGAACTCACACTTTTCAAAGTTAATTATTAAATTAGCTTCTTTTAGCGCTAGATAAACATCATTTAGTGTATTCATATGACTTTCAAACGTGGCAGATGCTATAATTACATCGTCCAAATATACAAACACATTATCAAAACGTGGTCCTAGGATATTGTCCATTAATCGTTGTAGTGTTTGGTATGCTAAATCTGGCTCTAATGGTGCATTTATAGGCAAATCTCTATTTCTAAATTTAAAATTTTGTACCTTTGTATTTTCCAGTTGAAGGCAGAGTTCAATTAATTGATCAATGCTGTCTATTCTTTCTAAACTTAAGTGGCTTGCATAGAAGGGTTGAAGATTTTTACGAATATATCTAAGTTGGTCTATTTCAGGCGGTATTTTGATTAATCTATTAAACAAGTTCACCATTGCTGCAATAAAGATTACAGGTTTTTCATCTTGCCCTTGTTTCCTAGATCGTATTTCATCTAACAATACTTCATCATAATCCGCTGGCAGAAAATGTTGCTTTAATTTTGCTCTAACTCTAGCCATGAGTGAATTTTTCCTTTAAATGACCTATACCAAATGAGCGCTTGTCCTCCAAGAATATCTATAGCACTATTAAATACTTGCTGGTGCGTAAATCCTCTAGCAATTCTCAATTCTTCTACTCGTTCTAGAAATGCATTGACTCCTAATTGCTGTGTATCGCCAGTAAAACAAACATTCCATTTTGCAATTGGTGTAACAAAGTTTGATTTAATGATTTGATGTGTTACAGGTTCATTCTGCATTGGTGATTCTAGATTAGCTAATCTTGCTTCTAAATTTCGAATAGACTCTTTGTTAACAGTTGGGATTATTGAAATTTGTGTATTAACTAAACTTGTAGTTTTATTTATTGGGCTTGATTGCTGTGGATTTTCTTCTGTAGCAACTACAGGGTTAATGTCCGTACTTTCTTGTATTTGAGATTCCATCCGAGAATTCACAAATGTTTCTAAATCATTTTGAAACATTATTTCGGAATCAACCTCACCTAACATATCCAAAAATTCCAGACATTTACTGTTTAAAATATTAACTTTTTTTGTTGTAACTCATCTGTTACTTCTATATATTCCAAGCGGCGACCAATATGCAGAAGTTTAGCTTTAAGGCGTTTATTAGTTAATTTGGATGGTTTGTCCAAAAACTCAAGCAAGGGTTGGCGTAAAGTTTCCAAGGCTTCCTCACAGAAATGTAGCTGTTCGTAGGGATCAAATTTACATTCTGGATACTTATAAACTAATTTTGGGTCTATTTTTTTCTTTTGAAATAAAACTTCTCAAAAGTTTCCTTTTATTTTCTAATAGCATACTATCACAAGCTTTACCTCTAATTGCTAATTCCCAAGACAATTCTTGTGTGGAAAGACAATTAATCCAAGCCATGCTAAATAAATTGCAAAAATATTTAAATAACAAAGGACGCAATTAGCGACAGAAATTTTCGATAATCCAAAAGCTTCGCTTAAAAATTAATTTCTCAAATACGAATTTTGTTCGCTAATAATGCTGAAATCCTCAAGTTAAAATTTAATACAGATTAACTCCACTTTCCGTTATTATATTTCGTTGCGAAGTAATTGATAGTATTTATACTATAAAATAACAAATCCAATCAAGGTTTGGTTGATGATCAATGGGTCTACCCTTGTAAATCAAATTAAATGATCCCTAGTAATCACGAGGACAATTTTCAGTATCCTTTAGTTTATCATAGCGCTCCCCAAATCTTTTTTAGAAGGATTTGTGGTGCTAGTATAAACGCTAAAGGTAACTACGCCACCTACGCGACCTATATACGTAGTAAAAAATTAATAACATTCATCAAACAATTAATTAAATAGCAAATCAAAATCACTGGTACATGTATATGCATCTATATAATTCACATGTACTTATTAAAAACTAATCAGTTACTTCGTAATTTATTTCTGTAAAATTAAATTAAATATTTAAATCCATGTGACAACCACCGCAAAAATAAGTAGCAAAATTATTATTGGGCGCCATGTGTAACCTGCCTTTTCGTGCTTCTTTAATTTGTGTAATTATTCTTACCTCTATGGCGATCCTGCCAGGAGTCGAACCTGGAATCTCGAACACCTGATCCTCTAACCCAAAGTATCTTAATCCAAAAAAAGCAAGCTTTCCAGGAATCAATCCAAGATATAGATACAGTGTAAATTAGTTCAATATCTCTGCTGATAATTTCTAATTTATTCGTTTTATAATACTCGAACAAGTATTCAAATTCACTTAAATGGCAATCTAACCAAAACCATATTGAAGTGAACAACACGTTTTTAAATATTAAATTAATTTTGATTTGCCCTAGCCGGCAATTTAATTTATTTTTAAGAAGAAACGCTTCTAACAAGCAAACTGACTTTTGGAAAATAGCACGCTGCTTCGTGTCGATCTTCCACCAAAAGTTGAATAAGATAGCCCGATCTTATCAAGTGCGCAGAATACTAAAATATGCCTTTTGATCCCTACCTAACAGAATTTCGACTCATAAGACAAAGGAACTTGCTTTTCCGTTTAACGTATAATCTAAATGGAGGTGAATAAAGTTGCCTAACGTCCAGATTCGTAGCAGTTAAATCGAACTGTTACAGTACGAGGAAGTACAAAAGGTATACGAAGATATAAATAGTATAGTGAGAAAAGTAAAAGGAGATGAGAATTTAATAGTTATGGGCGATTTTAATGCGTCAGTGGAAGAAGGTAGTGGGGGAAAAATGGTAGGAAAATTTGGGTATGGCAGACGAAATGATAGAGGAGAAAGATTAGTTGAGTTTTGCCAGGAACATAGATTAGTAACTTTAAACACCCTATTCGAACAACATGTTAGAAGAGATATACCTGTAAAGCGCCAGGTGATAGAGCTAGATACCAAATAGATTATATTTTAGTTAAACAAAGATTTAGAAACCAAGTTAAAAACTGTCGTAGTTATCCAGGTGCTAACATAGATAGCGATCATAACTTAGTTAAAATGAAGTGTAAACTAAAATTAAAAAAATTGAGAAAGGTTAAAAGAGAGGGATGTGATCTAGGTAAGCTTAATGATAGTAGGGTAAAAGAGGAATATAAACAAGTATTAGATAATAAGATCAAAGAGATATCTGTAGGAGGGAACGTAGAAAATAGATGGAAAGAAATAAAACTGACTGTACATGAAACAGCAACACAGACTATAGGTAAGAAAAAAATAGAAGCGAGAAAACCGTGGGTAACAAAGGAGATATTAGATTTAATAGAGAATAGAAGAAAGCTTAAACCTTTCATAGAAGTGGATAGTGAAAGTAAGCAAAAATATAATACAGTTAGAAATAAGATAGTACATGAGTGTAGAAAAGCTAGAAATAAACGGATGGAGGAGAATTGTAAGGGAATACAAGATGATTTGAGAGTAGGTAAGACAGACAGGGCTTACAGGGCAGTTAAAAAGTTTTTTGGGGAAGATAGAAAAAAATATAATGGTATTAGAGACGAGAATAATGAGCTTCTAATAAATAAAGTTGAGGTAGCAGATAGATGGAAAAGATATTTAGAAGATTTATATAAGGAAGACGATATGGATGAGTTAGAGAACGACCAAGAAGATGATGTAGAAATAGGGTTCTCAATATTAAGAGAAGAATTTGATAGAGCTGTTCGGAATCTTAAACTAAATAAAGCGCCAGGGATAGACGATATTACCGCAGAATTAATAAAATATGCAAGTCAGAAAACTTTAGACAGATTATATGAACTAGTAAAAGTAATATATGACACAGGTGAGGTTCCAATAGATTTCGAAAAAAATATTATCCCAATCCCAAAAAAGTCAGGAGCTGATAGGTGTGAGAATTTTAGAACGATTAGTTTAACTTCTCATGTTTCCAAAATACTAACAATAATAATTAAAAATAGAGTAGAAGCTTTGACTGAGAATTATTTAGGCCAATATGGTTTTCGTAAAGACAGAGGGACTAGCGAACCGATACTAATTATTAGGGTAATTATCGAAAAAAGGTTACAAAAAAATAAGAAGACTCATTTCGCGTTTGTAGATTTAGAAAAAGCATTTGATAGGGTTAATTGGATTGTTATGTTCAGGGTTTTGCAAAAAATAGGAATCTCTCATAGGGATAGAAAAATTATTTACAGTCTATATAAAAACCAAAGCGTAGTAATTAGATTTGATGAAATAGAAAAGGAAGCTAAGATTAGAAATGGTGTTAGACAGGGTTGTATACTGTCTCCCTTGATTTTTAATGTTTATATTGAGGAAGCTTTAAACTTAGCTAGACAGAGAAATAAGATAGGTATTAGTGTACAGGAACAGAAAATAGACATGTTACGTTTTGCAGATGATATAGCCATTATAGCGGAGTCTAGAAAAGACTTAGGAGAGTTTTTAAATATTTTAGATGAGATACTACAGAGTAACTATAGTATGAGAATTAACTCAGTAAAGACAAAGATAATGCCAAGTGAGTTACAGCCTAGTTCTAAACCAAAAGTAAAAATATGTAATACCGAGTTAGAGGAGGTAGATGAATTTTGCTATTTAGGTAGTATAATTACAAAGGATGGACGTAGCAGAAGGGATATAGTAGCTAGAATATCTCAAGCTAGAAAAATGTTTTTAAAAAAGAAAAACTTACTAATAGCTAATAGTATTAGTTTAGATAATAGAAAAAGTTTCTTAAAGTCGTACGTATGGAGCGTTCTACTATACGGTAGTGAGACTTGGACAATTAAAGAAGTAGATAAGAAAAAGATATAAGCTTTTGAAACTTGGTGTTATAGGAGAATGTTAAAGATTAGTTGGACAGATAGAGTAACAAACTAGGAAGTTTATAGAAGGATAGGTGAGGAACCCTGTATGTGGAAACAATCGAAGGTCAGGAAAGATAGAATGATAGGGCACCAGTTAAGACATGAGGGAGTATTTAGTAAAGTCTTAGATTATAGACTACCAAATAAAAATAGAGTAGGAAGGCCTAGACAAAGCTATATTAGTCAAATTATTAGAGATTTAGGTTGTGAAGGGTATGCAGACCTTTTTAGACTAGCTCAGAATAGAAAAGAATTTAGAGCTGCATCAAACCCACTTTAAGTTCGAAAACAAAACAAAAAAAAAATAAAAATCAGTTAGCTAAATGTCACCATGACATAACTCACAATTAGTTAGCGGTCTGGCATGTTGGTAGCATTTCGTTGCTTAAGCCTTACCTTAACATATAATTTAATAAACGTCACCATGACATAACTCACAATTAGGTAGCGATTTGGCATGTTGGTAGCGATTCGTTTCTTAAGCCTTACCATAACATATAATTTAATAAACGTCACCATGACATAACTCACAATTAGGTAGCGATCTGGCATGTTGGTAGCGATTCATTTCTTAAGCCTTACCATAACATATAATTTAATAAACGTCACCATGACATAACTCACAATTAGGTAGCGGTCTGGCATGTTGGCAGCGATTCGTTGCTTTAAGCCTTACCATAACATATAATTTAACACTTTTCCTTTTTTGAAGCGGATAACCAGGTTATATTTCATTTCCTTATAAATGGTAATCATGTAAGCATGTTAGAGTTCTTTAACAACCATCAGGTTGCTAATATCTATGTAGAGTCAGGTGGTTAGGAAAAAGATAGAAGGATATAGGAAGACCTAGACCAAACTATATTAGTCAAATTACTAGAAATTTAGGTTGTGAAGGGTATGTAGAGCTTTTTAGATTAGCACAGAATAGAAAAGAAGTTAGAGCTGCGTCAAACCGACCTTAAGTAAGGTCGAAAACAAAATGATGATGATGAGTTTCCAAAGTTGAAGACATTTTAATGCATGATTGATTGTCTTCATATATGACGATAGGACCTAAACTAATAAATAACATTTCTGCAAGTATTTGTGATAAATACAATCCGTCAGTTATACATAACGATAGTGCAATAAATTCAGACTCTGTACTAGACAGTGCTACTAAATTTTGTTTCTTTGTTTTCCAAGAAACCGCATTCTCATTAATCTTAATTATAAATCCCGATATACTTTTTCTGTCATTCTGACTATTTGCAAAATCTGAATCAACTAAGCAAATTAAATTAAGTTCAGGTTTATTACTGTTCGCAAATTTTAAACAGAAATTTATAGTTTTCTTAAGGTATCTTAAGACTTGCTTTAAACCATTCCAGTGTTGCTTGGTGTAGCAATTTTGAAATTGACTGTAATAGATAATAGAAAAACAAATCTGTACGTGAGCCTAACGTAAATACATTAATGAGCCTATGACTTCTCGATATGGTAATCTTTCGTTATTCAAATCAGAATCAATAGGATCTGTTTTTAAATTCGAATTCATTGGTATATCTAACCCCTTACAATCTTGCATGTCAGATTTATTCAATACCTTTTTAATTAACTCTTTTTGACTTATTAATAATTCACCGTTATGTTTTACTATTTCTAAACCTAAAAATGTAACATTGTTATATTGAAATTCAGTCATTTTAAAACATTTTGACAGTTCAGTTTTAACGTAATTTATGTCTCTCAAAGTTTTGGAAAACATAATTATATCGTCTACATAAATCAGCAAAAAGATGACGTTTTTAAAATATAGACATGGATCCTTTATGGATCTTTGAAAATCTAATTCAACCAGTTTTTGATTCAGCAGCTCATACCGACATTTTTGAGCCTGTTTAAGTCCATATAATGATTTATTAAGTTGACAAATTAGATTTTGATTAGTTTCATTTAATCTTTCAGGCTGATACATATACACCAGTCGGTTTAAAGATCCATAAAGAAAAGCTGTTTGTACATCTAACTCTTGAACATACATATCATATTCAATATACAAAGATAACAGAATTCTTATAGTTACCATCCTTGCAACAGGTGCATACACATCCTCAACCTGATGTTGAAATCCAATTGCCTCTAAATGAGCTTTCTTTTTCAAAACACCAACATGTTTTTCACAAAACACCCACTTGGAATTGATCACTTGCACATCACTAGGTGGTACCACTAATTCCCAAGTGTTTTTTTCCTTCAGTGAGTTCAATTCCGCTTGTATCGCATCATTTCAACCTCCATCTTTTATAACCTCTTGGTAGTTTTGTGGTAATTCAGAGATTATATGTCCATCTGACAGTGCAGCCATTAAACTTTCGCCCAATTCAAGGGTTATCTGAATTGTATACTGAATATTAATGACATTACTTCTACAATGTTTTAAAACCTTTTGAAATATATTCGCCTTCGTTATCACACCGAATTTTTTCGATCTTGCAATTAAATTTTGCATTAACCATCATTAAATAATATTTGAATTTTGTGATTACGTTTTTTCGCTTTATTAAATAGACCATGTAAAAATGTAAAAAATGATCTACAAAACTTATTACCATCATGTGCCATAGGACTGATTGGACCACAAACATCCGTAGAAACAACTTCCAAAACCTTTTTTGGCTTTCTACTTTCTGGTATTGTTATATGTGGTAACCTTATTTGTTTTACTTTGATACATACTTAGCATATTCCATTGACGGGGTACCTTGATAAATGTCCCATTTTTCGGTGAAGTAAATTTAAACTTTCTTTTGCAACACAAATTGAGTCACTTATTGAAATTTTTAATGTAACTGTATACAGATTTCCAGTTTATTTTCCTTTTAATACTATAACGTTTCCTCTTTTAATAGTTGCCTCTTTATTTTTAAAAGTCACTTCATATTCTGCTTGTTCCAATTTCCTTGCCGATAGCAAGTTGCAAAGTAACCCTTTACATATCCACACATCTTTAATTGTAACAGTTTTAGAATTTTCGCTGAATAACTTCATATTTCCTTGTTTAGTTGCCCTTGTTGTTGAACCCGATTTGGCTAGATTAATATTATGGCTTATATTCTTTTGATCAAAGACATATTTTATAAAATCTTGTTTTATTAAATGGTTGGTTGTACCACTATCTAAAACAAATTCAATTTCAGTACAGTTTACCATACCTGCTTGATTTTCCATGCTCTGGTTTTAGACTTTTTCCATTGAAACTATCAAACAGTAAATCTAAACTATGAATAAACTCTGCCGTATAGATAGCTTGACTGGGTAGCCCACACGGTAAGTTGCTTCCAATCATACTTTCCATTGCAGAAGCCATGGTGTTACTAAAGATTCGTGCTGCTACACACACCTTCATTTTTAGCCAATTCTGCTTTAGAAGGTTCAGATATGATGACCTAATTTTCCTCAATCCTTGAAAGCGTTTTCGTTTATCTATAGCAAAGGTTCTTTGAAGGTATTCTACTTTAGCTACGTGACCTTTGGCAAAGTGGATATTATATTTGAAAAATGCATTTCTTGTTGATTTTAATAAATGTGGAGGATTAAAAAATTGTAAACACACGTTGGTTGTTAACAATAAAGAAAGGATGAGAATTATCACCAACTAACTGCTTTATTGTAGCACGGTTTGTGCTTCCTCTGTCACAAATAGTAGCCATCACCCTCAATTCTATACCTTGCAATGCGTCTATTACTTTTTTCAATAGAACCTTCAAGTGTTCAGTTTTAACCACATTTCTAGTAAAATAATAGGCCACAGGTTGCTTCCAAGTCTTTCGTAATCTGTGAATCATGAAAACAAGAGCATGATTGGCTTTTTCATTTCGCCGACCCAATGTATCCAAATCGACATAGCCCACAATTTTGTTGCGAAATTTGTCAAACACCAGTTGTTCAGACAATGAAATTTCATCAAATATTAATGTACACGATTTATCAAGAAGTTCCATTTTGGATACCCTTACTTTTAATATCTGCAGAAGTAAATAGTTAAGACCAGGCTCAAAAGGAATATTTTTTAAAAGTTTATGTAATATAGTTTCTGATGGCAAAGGAATACATTTTTTTAAAAACCTATAACATTTTGGACCTCTTTTCTGCAAAGCCAAAGCAAAAACTTTATCCGAAGTTGTCCAAGTGTGTTTTTTCATTGTAGAATTTTTAAAAGTGCTTTTAATAAAATGAGCAGCAACGAAATCTGAAGATGATTCTAATTTTCTAAACATTTTTGTTGTAGATAACTCAAATGCCTTTTTTATTTTGTTTTTTGAGTCCCTTAGGCGTAATTTTAGTTTAGCGATTGAACGTTTTTGTGTTTTATTGATTTCATAAAGTTTTTTCTTTTTCGGAGTTAAATTACCTACACGAGTTTCACCAATAGCAGACAACAGCGAATCATATCTCTTTTTGGGAGGAGTTAAAAATGTAGAATCTTGTTTCCGTTTCTGACATAATGGGGTCGAAAATTCGCCACCAGCAGTTGATATATTATTGTAGTTTGCAGATAATGGAACAAAATTACCAGTAGGTGTATTCGATGAAATACGTATTAAAATATTACTACTAGTGTTGGCATTTGATGTGGGTATTTTTGGTAATGTATTTTAATTTTGACAACGATCCTAGGTCATGGATCGAAACGTAAATAAAGATGATTTTAAAAACTATGAGTGGTTTAATTCCCAAAGAAGATTAAGAAGAATGCTAAACAAACTACAACAAACATACAGGGAGTATTTAATAGCCGAGTTACCATTGTGCTGCAAAATCTTTCTTCCGCAAAATGGTCTTCACATAAATATGCCCTACCTTTAAACACAGGCAAATCCATTATTTCAAACCACTTTTGTCTGTGCTCTGGGTCTTTATCAGGAAATCGAAAAAAAATTTTATTTCTGTAGTTGTTATTAGTTACTTTTATAAAATATGCATTTTCACAACCTTCAGCAACACAATGGTAATTCAATTTTCCAGTAGGCATTGCGGTCTTCTATTAAATGCAAAGTGTTATGCTGATGTAGTGCCGTTTGCACTATTACCAAAGGTTGAAATGGAATTAGATTACTTGGAAAAAGAGGGTATTTTAGAAAAAGCCAATAGTTCTGAGTATGCATCCCCTATTGTACCTGTCATCAAAGCTGAAGGGATGGTGCGCATATGTGGTGATTTTAAATGTACTTTAAATCCCAATCTGATTATTGATGAACATCCTCTTCCTTCGATAGAGGAGCTTTTCTGTTCTATGGCTGGGGGTGAAAAATTCACCAAGCTTAATTTGACACAAGCTTATCTGCAATTGGAAATTCAACCCAGAGACAGAAAGTACGTAACGTTGAGTACCCATAAGGGACTATATCAGAGCACTCGCCTATTATATGGGGTAGCAAGTGCACCTGCAATTTGGCAACGTACATTAGAAAACATTTTAAAAGACATTCCGGGAGTGTCAGTTTTTCTCGATGATATTAAAATTACAGGTCCAGATAATAATACACATTTTGAACGGTTAGAACTAGTTCTTAAAGCTTTAGCTGACCACAATATTCGAGTAAATTACAATAAATGTCAATTCTTCACTAACGAAACACAGTTCTGTGGATATAAAATTGATAAATTTGGTATTCACAAAACTAAAGAAAAGATGGAAGCAATTCTACATGCTAGGATTCCATCCAACAAAACTGAAGTACGCTCATTTGTCGGCTTAATTAATTATTATGGCAGATTTTTACAAAATTTAGGTCATACATTAAAACCACTTTACCATTTATTACAAGATGGAGTACAATTTACATGGGACAGGAATTGTCAAAATGCATTTGATACAATCAAGAAAGAAATCGTGTCTGAAAGAGATCTTGCTCATTTTGATCCTAAATTACCATTAGTGTTAGCTACGGATGCTAGTCCATATGCCGTGGAAGCAGTGCTTTCACATATGTATCCTGATGGTACAGAGCGTCCAATCCAGTTTGCTTCGCAAACACTTTCAGATCGATAAAGAGGCTTATGCTATTATTTTCGGTATTAAAAAAATTTATTACTACCTATATGGTAGACCATTCATATTGTTGGTGGATAATCAGCCTTTAATGCAGATACTTTCACCTTCAAAAACATTAAATACGCTTACAACTACACGCATGCAGCATTATGCTATATTTTTACAAGGATTTTCGTATAAGATTAAATACAAGAATATGAAACGCCATGCAAACGCGGATGCATTGTCTAGATTGCCCGTGAATACAACAAATCAGAATCAATATGATGTTGCTGATAGTTTTGAAATTTTACAAATTGAAATGCTGCCAGTAACTTTTAAAGAGTTACAATATGAAACATTAAGAGATCAACAACTAAAACCATTGTTAGATGGATTGCTAAGAGGTAAAAAAGTTGATCCCAAAAATAGATGTAATATACCACAAACAGAATTCTCATTACAAACTGGTTGTATACTAAGACAGCAGATAGTTGTAATTCCTCAAAGTCTGCATAAAAAAATTTTAGACGAATTACATGAGATGCATTTTGGAGTTAATAAAATAAAATCCTTAGCTCGAGGACATTGTTGGTGGTCAGGCATAGCAAAGAACATAGAAAACGTATGTCATAATTGTGCAGTCTGTAACCAGCTTAAAAATGAAGCTTCACATGTATCTACACATTCGTGGGAAAAACCATCAGCACCTTTTGAAAGAGTGCACATTGATTTTGCAAGACCTATTAAGGGTAGTTACTATCTTATCTTGGTAGATGCCTATACCCGATGGCCCGAAATTCATCGTGTTAAAAATATAACATCTCAAAATACAATTGAAATGTTACGAAAAATTTTTAGTACGTTTGGCATTCCAAACATTTTAGTTTCGGATAATGCTCAAACATTCATGTCCTACGAATTAAAATTCTTACAATTAAATGGTATTATACATAAACTAAGTGCACCATACCACCACGCGACAAACGGACTTGCAGAAAGTTATGCGCAGACGTTTAAGTAAAATTTACAAACCTTTAAAGGAAATGAAAACGACAGAGATTGTCAACTTATTAAGTTCTTATTTACGTACAGGATTACACCCCATTCCATAACAAATATAAGTCCATCTTATTTAATGTTTGGACGAGAAATAAGATCACGCTTAGATTTACTTAAACCAAATGTTATGGGTAAAAATGAATTAATTCCAGAAAATTCCATATGCAACAAGTCGGAGGGAGAGTCGCCCGAGATTATATCCATGATAGTGGGGAATTTGAGTATATTACAAGGCAATTGGGAATATTACATTATTTAATTCAGTTAGACGATGGTCGAAATTGGCGGAGACACGTCGACCAAATTTGTAAAATAGGTGAACATACACCAATCATAAATAATACAAAAAGTACATTTATACATCCTACTGTAACTGTTTCTGGGTCTTCCTCAAATGTTATACAGTGTCGGCATAATACTCAGAGACCTGATAATCAGTTCAGGAGCTTGCAAATTATTCAAATAGTGGTAAATACTCATTTGAACGATTCTTTGCAGAATGATTCAGATAACAATGCAACCAGAAAATCAGGGTTTACCATTGGAACAATCTGCTGAGCCTGCTTTGAATTTGTCTCATCCTGCTATCAATTTACATGTTACTTCTCCAGTTGGTTTTAGACGATCAAAAAGAACTATTAAACCGCCTAGTAGGTTGGATTTGTAGATTAAGAGTTGAATATCCTAAGAAGGGGGAGAACTGTTATAAATGTGCATTGAACTTCTATAGAAATGTATCTATGATAGGAAGCTATATGTACTCTATGTTCTATGATTAGGTACATACTTCACTTCACTTGTATGTTAGCTGTCAGTAGATCACCATGCTACATTATTATATTGTAAAAGCATTAATAGTGTTAATCAATAAACACCCATTATATTATGCATTATATTTACATTATTACAAATTACAACAAACCTATTTGTTATTACCTTTGCCTGTCCATCCTCATACATCTTAAGCACGGCATTTCAAAAGCTGCTACCATTCTTCTGTCTGCTTTTCAGACTGCCCATATTTCATAGGCATAAGCACTGTCTGTGCTGTGCTCCACATATGCTTTCAACAACTTCTTGTTCTATGTTTGTTGTCTTTCATCATAGGTGCCGTTCCTTCTTGTTAGATGCAGTTCGGTCCCCTTCTATTGTTTTACAATTATATATCCTATTCCTCCGACATTCAATGGTTGTGAAGGGGGTTAAGCAGTCTGTGGCTGCCAAGTTCCCCCAGCACTTGAGCATTTACCGATTTAATATTTTTTCCAATATATCTTTTCGCACAGTCAACATTAGTTGCAGATATTTCACAACCAACATCTGTAGTTGTTTATAATTAGCATCAGATTTATCTGCACTTATTTTTTCGTCAGTAGGTTTTCCATCTCAAAACTGGTTGGACACGTACCTGCACTTATTTATTTTCTGAACTAGCCTATATTGTTCCCTGAAATTCTCACACAGCATGTATACAGCTCGGTTCCCTTCTATTGTTTTCTAATTTTATGCTCTATTTCACCGAGGTTCGGTGAAGGGGGTTAAGCAGCCTGCGGCTGCCAAGATCACCCAACACTTATACATTTGCCGAAATAATAGTTTTCCCATAAATCCTTTCCCACAATTACCAATATTCGAGAATATTGCCCACCCAATATTTGTAGTTGCTTATAATAATCATCATGTTTAAGTGCAGTTTCGTCATTAATTTATCCATCTTGGGACTGGTTGGATGCGTGCCGCTATTGATTTCTATTCTGAGCTAGCCTACACATTTCTCCGAAACTCCTACAGCCTACATCTTTCACTATCTGTGTGCAGTAGTCTAACCTAGGTCTACCTCTTCTTCTCTTTTTTCCTATCGCTGCTTCTAATATATTCCGCACTATTCCCTCATACCATAGTATGTGGCCTCTTCTATTTTTTACCGTTTTCCACATATTTCCTTCTTCCCCTACCATTTTTAGTACCTCTTCGTTCTTAACTTTGTCTGTCCATGATATCTTCATCAGTCGTCTGTAGCACCACATTTCAAAGGCTTCTACCTTTTTCTTATTCGTTTCTCCTACTGTCCAGGCTTCACAGCCGTACAGTGCTGTGCCCAATACATGTTTTAATCTTTTCTTGTATCTATGTTTGTTGTCTTTGAACATAGTAGTTGCTTTTTCTTGTTAAATGTAGCATGACCTTTGCTAATTTTTGTTTTATATCTTTTGTGCTTTTCCCATCTTACGTTATTTGGCTTCCTAGGTAGCAGAAATCCTTAACCTCTTGTAAGTTCGTGTTACATATTTGTATTCTTGTTTTTGATTTATTTCCCCCTCTTTTGCATACTGGTACTTTAGTTTTAGTTTTGTTAATTTCCATGCCGTATCTCTCTGTTAGAACCGTTTCCATTTCATTAAGAGCAGCTTCTAACCCTTCCTTGCTAGATGCTAATACCACTATGTCATCTGCAAATCCTTAGCTCGAGGACATTGTTGGTGGTCAGGCATAGCAAAGAACATAGAAAACGTATGTCATAATTGTGCAGTCTGTAACCAGCTTAAAAATGAAGCTTCACATGTATCTACACATTCGTGGGAAAAACCATCAGCACCTTTTGAAAGAGTGCACATTGATTTTGCAAGAACTATTAAGGGTACTTACTATCTTATCTTGGTAGATGCCTAACCCGATGGGAAATTCATCGTGTTAAAATATAACATCTCAAAATACAATTGAAATGTTACGAAAAATTTTTAGTACGTTTGGCATTCCAAACATTTTAGTTTCGGATAATGCTCAAACATTCATGTCCTACAATTAAAATTCTTACAATTAAATGGTATTATACATAAACTAAGTGCACCATACCACCCGGACAAACGGACTTGCAGAAAGTTATGTGCAGACGTTTAAGTAAAATTTACAAACCTTTAAAGGAAATGAAAGGACAGAGATTGTCAACTTATTAAGTTCTTATTTACGTACAGGATTACACCCCATTCCATAACAAATATAAGTCCATCTTATTTAATGTTTGGACGAGAAATAAGATCACGCTTAGATTTACTTAAACCAAATGTTATGGGTAAAAATGAATTAATTCCAGAAAAATCTATATGCGAATTCACAGTCGGAGGGAGAGTCGTGGCCCGAGATTATATCCATGATAGTAAGTGGGAATTTGAGTATATTACAAGGCAATTGGGAATATTACATTATTTAATTCAGTTAGACGATGGTCGAAATTGGCGGAGACACGTCGACCAAATTTGTAAAATAGGTGAACATACACCAATCATAAATAATACAAAAAGTACATATATACATCCTACTGAAACTGTTTCTGGGTCTTCTTCAAATGTTATACAGTGTCGGCATAATACTCAGAGACCTGATAATCAGTTCAGGGAGCTTGCAAATTATTCAAATAGTGGTAACGATACTCATTTGAACGATTCTTTGCAGAATAATTCAGATAACTTAATGCAACCAGAAAATCAGGGTTTACCATTGGAACAATCTGCTGAGCCTGCTTTGAATTTGTCTCATCCTGCTATCAATTTTGTTACTTCTCCAGTTGGTTTTAGACGATCAAAAAGAACTATTAAACCGCCTAGTAGGTTGGATTTGTAGATTAAGAGTTGAATATCCTAAGAAGGGGGAGAACTGTTATAAATGTGCATTGAACTTCTATAGAAATGTATCTATGATAGGAAGCTATATGTACTCTATGTTCTATGATTAGGGTACATACTTCACTTCACTTGTATGTTAGCTGTCAGTAGATCACCATGCTACATTATTATATTGTAAAAAGCATTAATAGTGTTAATCAATAAACACCCATTATATTATGCATTATATTTACATTATTACGTACAATTACAACAAACCTATTTGTTATTACCTTTGCCTGTCCATCCTCATACATCTTAAGCACGGCATTTCAAAAGCTGCTACCATTCTTCTGTCTGCTTTTCAGACTGCCCATATTTCATAGGCATAAGCACTGTCTGTGCTGTGCTCCACACATATGCTTTCAACAACTTCTTGTTCTATGTTTGTTGTCTTTCATCATAGGTGCCGTTCCTTCTTGTTAGATGCAGTTCGGTCCCCTTCTATTGTTTTACAATTATATATCCTATTCCTCCGACATTCAATGGTTGTGAAGGGGGTTAAGCAGTCTGTGGCTGCCAAGTTCCCCCAGCACTTGAGCATTTACCGATTTAATATTTTTTCCAATATATCTTTTCGCACAGTCAACATTAGTTGCAGATATTTCACAACCAACATCTGTAGTTGTTTATAATTAGCATCAGATTTATCTGCACTTATTTTTTTCAGTAGGTTTTCCATCTCAAAACTGGTTGGACACGTACCTGCACTTATTTATTTTCTGAACTAGCCTATATTGTTCCCTGAAATTCTCACACAGCATGTATACAGCTCGGTTCCCTTCTATTGTTTTCTAATTTTATGCTCTATTTCACCGAGGTTCGGTGAAGTTAAGCCCTGCGGCTGCCAAGATCACCCAACACTTATACATTTGCCGAAATAATAGTTTTCCCATAAATCCTTTCCCACAATTACCAATATTCGAGAATATTGCCCACCCAATATTTGTAGTTGCTTATAATAATCATCATGTTTAAGTGCAGTTTCGTCATTAATTTATCCATCTTGGGACTGGTTGGATGCTTATTGATTTCTATTCTGAGCTAGCCTACATTTCTCCGAAACTCCTACAGCCTACATCTTTCACTATCTGTGTGCAGTAGTCTAACCTAGGTCTACCTCTTCTTCTCTTTTTTCCTATCGCTGCTTCTAATATATTCCGCACTATTCCCTCATACCATAGTATGTGGCCTCTTCTATTTTTTACCGTTTTCCACATATTTCCTTCTTCCCCTACCATTTTTAGTACCTCTTCGTTCTTAACTTTGTCTGTCCATGATATCTTCATCAGTCGTCTGTAGCACCACATTTCAAAGGCTTCTACCTTTTTCTTATTCGTTTCTCCTACTGTCCAGGCTTCACAGCCGTACAGTGCTGTAAACATGTTTTAATCTTTTCTTGTATCTATGTTTGTTGTCTTTGAACATAGTAGTTGCTTTTTCTTGTTAAATGTAGCATGACCTTTGCTAATTTTTGTTTTATATCTTTTGTGCTTTTCCCATCTTACGTTATTTGGCTTCCTAGGTAGCAGAAATCCTTAACCTCTTGTAAGTTCGTGTTACATATTTGTATTCTTGTTTTTGATTTATTTCCCCCTCTTTTGCATACTGGTACTTTAGTTTTAGTTTTGTTAATTTCCATGCCGTATCTCTCTGTTAGAACCGTTTCCATTTCATTAAGAGCAGCTTCTAACCCTTCCTTGCTAGATGCTAATACCACTATGTCATCTGCAAATCCTTAGCTCGAGGACATTGTTGGTGGTCAGGCATAGCAAAGAACATAGAAAACGTATGTCATAATTGTGCAGTCTGTAACCAGCTTAAAAATGAAGCTTCACATGTATCTACACATTCGTGGGAAAAACCATCAGCACCTTTTGAAAGAGTGCACATTGATTTTGCAAGAACTATTAAGGGTACTTACTATCTTATCTTGGTAGATGCCTATACCCGATGGCCCGAAATTCATCGTGTTAAAAATATAACATCTCAAAATACAATTGAAATGTTACGAAAAATTTTTAGTACGTTTGGCATTCCAAACATTTTAGTTTCGGATAATGCTCAAACATTCATGTCCTACGAATTAAAATTCTTACAATTAAATGGTATTATACATAAACTAAGTGCACCATACCACCACGCGACAAACGGACTTGCAGAAAGTTATGTGCAGACGTTTAAGTAAAATTTACAAACCTTTAAAGGAAATGAAAGGACAGAGATTGTCAACTTATTAAGTTCTTATTTACGTACAGGATTACACCCCATTCCATAACAAATATAAGTCCATCTTATTTAATGTTTGGACGAGAAATAAGATCACGCTTAGATTTACTTAAACCAAATGTTATGGGTAAAAATGAATTAATTCCAGAAAATTCCATATGCGAATTCACAGTCGGAGGGAGAGTCGCGGCCCGAGATTATATCCATGATAGTAAGTGGGAATTTGAGTATATTACAAGGCAATTGGGAATATTACATTATTTAATTCAGTTAGACGATGGTCGAAATTGGCGGAGACACGTCGACCAAATTTGTAAAATAGGTGAACATACACCAATCATAAATAATACAAAAAGTACATATATACATCCTACTGAAACTGTTTCTGGGTCTTCTTCAAATGTTATACAGTGTCGGCATAATACTCAGAGACCTGATAATCAGTTCAGGGAGCTTGCAAATTATTCAAATAGTGGTAACGATACTCATTTGAACGATTCTTTGCAGAATAATTCAGATAACTTAATGCAACCAGAAAATCAGGGTTTACCATTGGAACAATCTGCTGAGCCTGCTTTGAATTTGTCTCATCCTGCTATCAATTTACATGTTACTTCTCCAGTTGGTTTTAGACGATCAAAAAGAACTATTAAACCGCCTAGTAGGTTGGATTTGTAGATTAAGAGTTGAATATCCTAAGAAGGGGGAGAACTGTTATAAATGTGCATTGAACTTCTATAGAAATGTATCTATGATAGGAAGCTATATGTACTCTATGTTCTATGATTAGGGTACATACTTCACTTCACTTGTATGTTAGCTGTCAGTAGATCACCATGCTACATTATTATATTGTAAAAAGCATTAATAGTGTTAATCAATAAACACCCATTATATTATGCATTATATTTACATTATTACGTACAATTACAACAAACCTATTTGTTATTACCTTTGCCTGTCCATCCTCATACATCTTAAGCACGGCATTTCAAAAGCTGCTACCATTCTTCTGTCTGCTTTTCAGACTGCCCATATTTCATAGGCATAAGCACTGTCTGTGCTGTGCTCCACACATATGCTTTCAACAACTTCTTGTTCTATGTTTGTTGTCTTTCATCATAGGTGCCGTTCCTTCTTGTTAGATGCAGTTCGGTCCCCTTCTATTGTTTTACAATTATATTCCTATTCCTCCGACATTCAATGGTTGTGAAGGGGTTAAGCAGTCTGTGGCCCAAGTTCCCCACACTTGAGCATTTACCGATTTAATATTTTTTCCAATATATCTTTTCGCACAGTCAACATTAGTTGCAGATATTTCACAACCAACATCTGTAGTTGTTTATAATTAGCATCAGATTTATCTGCACTTATTTTTTCGTCAGTAGGTTTTCCATCTCAAAACTGGTTGGACACGTACCTGCACTTATTTATTTTCTGAACTAGCCTATATTGTTCCTGAAATTCTCACACAGCATGTATACAGCTCGGTTCCCTTCTATTGTTTTCTAATTTTATGCTCTATTTCACCGAGGTTCGGTGAAGGGGGTTAAGCAGCCTGCGGCTGCTAAGATCACCCAACACTTATACATTTGCCGAAATAATAGTTTTCCCGTAAATCCTTTCCCACAATTACCAATATTCGAGAATATTGCCCACCCAATATTTGTAGTTGCTTATAATAATCATCATGTTTAAGTGCAGTTTCGTCATTAATTTATCCATCTTGGGACTGGTTGGATGCGTGCCGCCATTGATTTCTATTCTGAGCTAGCCTACACATTTCTCCGAAACTCCTACAGCCTACATCTTTCACTATCTGTGTGCAGTAGTCTAACCTAGGTCTACCTCTTCTTCTCTTTTTTCCTATCTCTGCTTCTAATATATTCCGCACTATTCCCTCATACCATAGTATGTGGCCTCTTCTATTTTTTACCGTTTTCCACATATTTCCTTCTTCCCCTACCATTTTTAGTACCTCTTCGTTCTTAACTTTGTCTGTCCATGATATCTTCATCAGTCGTCTGTAGCACCACATTTCAAAGGCTTCTACCTTTTTCTTATTCGTTTCTCCTACTGTCCAGGCTTCACAGCCGTACAGTGCTGTGCTCCATACATGTTTTAATCTTTTCTTGTATCTATGTTTGTTGTCTTTGAACATAGTAGTTGCTTTTTCTTGTTAAATGTAGCATGACCTTTGCTAATTTTTGTTTTATATCTTTTGTGCTTTTCCCATCTTACGTTATTTGGCTTCCTAGGTAGCAGAAATCCTTAACCTCTTGTAAGTTCGTGTTACATATTTGTATTCTTGTTTTTGATTTATTTCCCCCTCTTTTGCATACTGGTACTTTAGTTTTAGTTTTGTTAATTTCCATACCGTATCTCTCTGTTAGAACCGTTTCCATTTCATTAAGAGCAGCTTCTAACCCTTCCTTGCTAGATGCTAATACCACTATGTCATCTGCAAATCTAAGCATATCAATTTTTTGTCCCTCATAGTAATTCCAAAGGTCTTCCTGTATTTGACAGTATTCATTGCTTCTTCAATGTACAAGTTAAAAATTAATGGGGATACCCGGCGCCTTACCACTTTTCAGACCCTTTAATGCTAATTCAAATTCATCTCTAAGTATAGGATATCCCAAGTCATCATTTTCAATGTCTGATTCCTGTTCTTCTCCTGCATATAAATTCCCTATATATTCTTGCCATCTACCCACTTTCTCTACATTTTCTATAATGGCGTTTCCTTCTGTGTCCCGTATATTTTTAATATACGGTTTTATATCCCTAAAATTGATTCTAATTAATTTGTATGCTTCATCTGTCTTTCCTACTTCCATCGTATTTGGTACCTCTTTGCACTTTTCATCAACCCATTGTTCTTTAGCTTTCCTGCATTTGCGAATAATTTCCCATTTTATGGCTTTGTTCTCTGTTTTCCTGTTTCGTCTGATTTATTTTTGTATTTTCGTCTTTCTTCTATTAAATTCAGGATATCCTTGTTGTCCATGGTTTCTTATTTTTTTTTGTGTATACCCAGAATGTCTCTGGCCGCCATGTCTAGGCTGGATTTAATGTTATTCCACTCTGTTTCTACTTCCTTAGTATGAGATATTTTCCCGATATCTTTGAGCAATTCATTTGACTTTTCCAACCTTTCTTGAATATCTTTATCTTTTAGTTTCTTTAAGTCCAAGTGCCTTTTTCCGTTTCTTTTTTTCTACTTACAAGTATGAGATGAAAAATACAGAATTCAGCTAACCTAAGAAAATAATTAATATGGACTAATCTTTAATTTAAATTTAACCTGACAAAGTTTCAGTACATAAAGTAAAATATTTGAAAAGACTACTTCAAGTACATATTAAATTTATACTCAAGTGCGTACATATTCAAAGTCATCTACATTGGAGTATTTGAATATGTGAATCATTTTAATACATATATAAAAGAATTATTTTCAAGTGCGTCAACTATAGTTGTAACAAAATTTGGAAGTTTAAGAGGTTCTCGTTAACCAAGCTAGTAAATTTCTTGTGATGGATATCGTTATTTCATACAAATAAGAACTAATAAATTTAAGCGTAAAAAATTTAATACGATCTATTAGAGAAGCCAAGTAACATTTAAATGAAGCAATTTTTATTTGAAATAAATATAAACGTTTTTGATAGATAATCAGATACTTTTATGATCCTTGCAGCTACAAAAGTATATAGGATGCCATATTTTATATAAACTAAGTCACATAATATAAAAATATGTTGAAAATATAAATACTTATAAATATTAGCAACTACTACTATTGCATCCCCGAAAGTACTTTAAAAATTCTACAACCCTTATGGAGAATTGTCTGTCAATATAATTTTTAGGTGGCGTTTGAAAGTTTTTTGACTATCCATGTTTATAAAGCGAGTAGGTAAAGAGTGCAAAGTTGTTTATCCACACATATAGGCGACCGTTTGAAAAATTCGTGTTTGGGTTTCTCTGTGGAGAACAGACTTATTTCATGTATTATAAGAATGAAAAATAGTATTTAGAGGATAAGAGTCTTCATGTTGATGAAGGTATATAGCATATATCGTAAGAATTTGCTACATTTTTGTTTAAATACTAAAACTATATATCTGTCCCACTTTTAATTAACTGTGGGACAGATATGTAGTTCTATTATTTAAAAGAGTATATCCAATCCCATTAAAGAAAAAATTGATATATTCAAACGTATTTGCTATGTATTTTAGAAAGCTGCAGGCACAAGGTGTGGTATTTCTTTAATGCAATTGTATTCGAGAGCATTTTTAAAACGCCTTGCTGTTGCAATGTTGTTCAATACATTTAACTAATTTGACAAAGTTGTGAAAAAGGTAAAATCACTGTCACTACTCAGTAGTATCTAAGGGTCCCTCTGTGGACTTATGATGTGTACAAATGACCGATGTCCAAGTCTTTACGTGGATTTAGAATGGAGCCTGTTGAGAAAACTCCACATTGAACTTAAGTAAATAATGCCTCAAAGGAATCAGTGCCTCCACTTAATCGCTTTTGGAAACATAATTGCCAATGGCATGAATCATGTACTAGCGTCACTCTCTTCAATTTATAGAAATATTAAAAACAAAAATTGAATTTGTTAATTTCAAAAATCTCTCAATCGACATCTTACACAATTTTTAACTCTATTCTGCCACCACACTTTGAAAACCTTATTGTCTCAAAATAACTGCATCATTTTAGTCTTGTTGCAGAGGTGATCTGTGTTGCTATGTTAGTTTTTTAATGAATTCATGTAAGTTTTGTATTTCATATTCGTCTTTTTTATTAACTTGACTACACTTTGTTATACTATACAGTAGCTATTGTTTTTATATTAACTTTTCTAAATAGAATAACTATTGATTGTCTGTTATTTTAAAAAGTACTCGTCACATTCGATGCATTTGAAAAATTATTATTGACGCTTTCAAGTTTTTATGTATTGGGCTATCATAAAAGAGGAGGTATTATAGTTCGATAAATTCTAGTAACTGTTAGTTATATTTAGATGGGTATCTCACATTTAGAAGACTTTAAAATACAAGAATACATCAGACTCTGATGACTCTACAGACACACCTCAAAAGTAACAAAGAATTCCACATTATTTCAGGTCACTATTTAGGGAAAAGTGCAAGTAGTTCTTTCATTTCCATAACTAATTTCAAAGTATTACAGTATGCAAATTTAATTGTGTCAACGAATTTAAGGAAAATTTGACAAGTGTCCTTACCTAGATAGTTAATTTATTAAGTTATTGGATATTCAGAAAACAAAAATAACGCAAACGCACAAATTGAAACATTAAGCTAGTTGTATCTACCAAGAAAAGTAGTTATAAACTTTAGAAGCACCTTAAGAAAACAATCAAATTGATGCAATCACATCATACAAAAGAATATAAGACATATAAAGTAAACGATTGTAAAGAAAAGTTACAAGAAAATCCCAATATGCTACCAAGCATTGTCCGTCTTACCAAAAACAACTTAAAATTATAGATACTTTTAAAAAACCTATTGTAACACAAATTGAGCAAGAAATTTTTGACAAAAGAATATTAAATTTTATAGTAGCAACAATATCTATCATTGGAAATTCTTCGTTTGGGAATTTGTTTGACAATATAATCCTAAGAGTCACAAGTCGAAATACTGTTATGTAGACTTCAAACAACTGTAATTGTCTATTCAATACGATTTACAGGATTCATTGTATATATGTACAACAGTAGACATAAGGTCCACTAAACATAACTTTTTTGGTTTGTACTTGCCATTTGATAGATGTGAACTATTAAAGATATCAGTAGCACTTGCAAATAAGAGATTCACTGGCAGTCACAACAAAGTGACCGAAATGTTGGACGATTTACATTGTTTGTATCACTTGAACAGTGATAAAGTATTAGCAACTGTAACTAACAGTGGTTCTAATTTTATAAGGGCATTTTAAGAATATGGTATTGATTTTGATTTTACCGATCAAGATCAAGCAATTGAATTTGAATATGTACATAATATCTCATTGCCTACACACGATAGATGGGTTAGTGCTGATAGTACACTCACTCTTACAGCAAAAAATTATTCTACAAATATAAAACTTAATAATCTTCTTTGCACTTGTAGTTGAGTGAGCTTTGGATAAAGTTCCTGTAGTAAAGATGATACCCTCAACCAACCTTTATCAAATTACGACTAGTTGAAAATGTGGAAGCTAACAATACAATGATAAGCAAAAATTGTTGTGTGAAAAATATTTTTAAAAACAATATCAGAAAATAATTTGCACTATAAAATTTTTTATAACTTTAGGCCTATTATTTTCAAGGTTACTTAAGAGTTATAATCCTAGTTCATCAAACCATCATGTTTTACATTTTAATACTCGATAAGAATTTTGAATTCAGTTAAGAGCTTTTGCTCACTGAAAATATGAAATATATTAACTTTTACGCAATGGGCGACCTTTCTCTATTTATTTTTATAACGTTTGCTCGAGGATCAATGCTTTTGTGTGTTATAATTTTGATAAGATCTATAGTAAGGTTGTTGGCGCGAGCATACGATAAAACCTTAACAAATTTACTTTCTTTTCCCTTTAGAATTAAATTAACTCTTTTTGTCCAGAAATGTATAACTACCTTAAACAAAATTTTTATAAAGGTTTTATGCAATTATGGACGTTGCATGCAATTTAAAGTATTATCTAAATGAAATTCCTTCAAAATATAGTTCTGAAGAAGGAATCCCAAATTATTTCTTTCACATAACCTGGGGATCATGTACAACAACTTAGGGACTATTTGTGTTACCAGTAAAATTAAGAAACCATTGGGAACAGTTAATCGACTCTTATTACATTGGGATGCATCAATAAAATCAGTGTCATTATGCAATACAGTTTTTCGGCAGTCATTGCATTTTGGAACATATTTTACTAATGTTTTTGCAATATACCCTGATATATACTTTATTGTACAGTTACCTATTTTTGTCGACATGCGATTGAGATTTGGTATATTTATGTCAATATTTAACGGTAAACACTGAAAGTCTTCACTAGGTGTTAATAATGAACTAATATCATTTATTGACTCATGGGAATAATCGTCCTCACAGTTAGCATTGGGCGAATGTGCGGCAGTGAAATTATTAATAATTAATGTTTTATAAGAAGATACAAAATTTCCAGAATTTGGATTTGTGTTGCGTGCACCATGACTACGAACACGTGCAAAAAAATTTTCAACACAATCTTGGTTTAATGTTCATAGTAAAAAGTGAGTAAAGCCTTTGTTCAACAATAAATATTTGATGTGGATAAAACCTTGAAGCGTTTTAATAAAGTTTGTTAGAGTTGGCACACTAACAAGTTTTTGTTTGGTTTTTGAATAAAACTTTATTGTTTTCAAGGTAATTGCTCCATGCCAAAATTGCTCATGAGGAGAATATTGAGTAACACCACATTTTAATGGTTTGCTTATAGGTCCCACCTTAGTACTTCCATCAAACTACTTCCTGTCAAACAGTTTATACAGAAATAAAATTAGATTTGCGGTATCTTCAGCACTACGGTCTAATTTATAATCACTCTCGATATCTGAAATACAAAATAAATATATAAAATCAGTTGCATTAGCATTCGTACTTACTCCACTTAACAATTCTCTTCATTAATGCACTTACCTTATAACTAAATATTTGTAGCATGTCGACACCTTCATTTTATTGATCTTGTTTTCAAGTATATGCGCATCGGTTAATTTTGGGCGCATTTGAACCTCTTCCATTGTGTCCAAGTAGTACAACTGCTGGATATGGATCCATTTTGCCACTTGGTCTTTATTATCCATGTTAAAGTATACGTCCTTTTTCAATAAATTATTCATGAGTCGCTTAATTAGATGTGGAACATTGTAAAGTGGCACAATTTCTTTGTCATTTATTGAAAATCCAAAATACTTTTTCTCTTCCCCTTTCTTAATACATTGTTCAGCAGTATTTCGAAGCAAGCTATTAATTTCAGCAACATTGGAAGTACCCTGATCACACACCATAGCCATAACATCAAAACCAATATTTTGACACTCGCCTATGATAGATTTTATTAGTTTTTTTAAATATGGGATTTTTATAGATCCAGCCGTAAATACATAAGCTATTGGTTGCTTCCATTTCCGAGAAATTCTTTTAAGCTCTTATTTTGTCGTTACTAATTTATTTGGTTAATTAAATAATTATAGTAACCCGTGGGTTCTTTAATATTGTCTGATGAAACTAGTAAACTTTAAAGGATTTCCTTAAAATGATGGAACGCAACTATCTTCCAACTATGCTAGGAATCTATTCCTCGGGTAGAGCTTATGAGGATTGGTCGTGGTTCTTTTTACAAAACATTATTTACTTACTGACTCAATTTATACCAAAATAGGGGTATGGGGAGGGCGCCACCAAGTCATTAAGTTTTAAACACAGAGTTTCCCTAAGGGGGGACTTGGAAGTTCTTAAAGAAGAATATTGTATTTACTGCTTACGAAGGAGCTGTAAAGAAAATTGGATTAAATTAACAAGGGAGGACTCAAGAGGTATACTCTTGCTACCTCATAAAAAGAAAAGCTATAAATATCACTTATGCACACACTTTTATAGACACAAATATTAGGCATCAAATTTTGAAAGTGCTATTAGTGCTCCTTCGTTAAATGGAAGCTACAAATATCATTGTATTGAAGGTATTTATGTCTTCTATTCCTTAATCCAATTACCCTATTTTTGAACTCACTTGTTCAAAATATAACAATTAATTAAATGAATTAAATGATGATTCTTTAATTAAATGTTGCTTTATGATAAAAGGTTGTATGTAAAAATATATATATATATATATATATATATATATATATATATATATATACACATATACTATTCAGTTTTTTTATGGGTTATAGGTCCTGTTTAAAAAAAATAATAAAATGGTTCTTCAATTTCTTCTACACAGATGTAGAATAATAAAATCAAGTAAAATATCAAATATGTTAAGCATTTCTTTTTGTTACTATGTTATCTCAAATCAATACCCAAAATATCAGATCTGTTATTAGGTTTACAGGTTTATATGGAAATTTCAAAAATCTAATAATTTAACTTTCATATTTGCTTTAAGTATAATTACACATAAATGATAACTTTAATCAGAACTCAATCAAGGTGTTTAAGTTCGTTTATAATAATAACGGGTACAACCCTGGATTTAAATGTTAATAATTACAAAACCTCAAAAGTCCTTTATAGTTTGTTAAGCAAAATAATAATTGTAGGTCATTACAATGTTATTTTTCATATGTTGCCTTGTATCAATGTTGACCAAATGCGAACGTCATGTGAAAATAATAAAGAAGGCTACCTTGAATAGCCAGGTTCTTGTTTATGTGACAGTGTTACTTTGTATTAAACCAGATGTGCTTACATACTGTGCCTCAACAAACAAATGACGTCGCTGCTCACATGTGATGCAGCCAACCAACCGTATGCCTCTTGGACCCAATTATACAAACTTGACGTGTATTTCTTCTACGCAAAAATGAAACAAACCAAAATCTAATCCAACAGCAATTAATTATGTTGAGCGTAATTATCCACATTATTACTTGTAAATACCGGACATTGGCCAAGCATTTTCCTTCGAATTAAACATCATGGCAACTAAAGGATTATCGTAAATGCTAATTCTAGGACGTTTAGATTAAAACAAAAGAATTGCTATTAAATTGAAGAATATTCATATTAAATCACAAGTATTACGGTCTCATTGAAGAACGTTTATATGAAATCTAAAATATTACGGTCAAATTAAAGGACGTTCATATTAAATCAAAAATTATTGTGGTCACATTGAAGAACGTTCATATTAAATTAAAAATATTACGGTAAAATTGAAGGACGTTCATATTATATCAAAAATATTACAATCAAATTGAAGAACGTTCATATTAAATGGTAAAATTGAAGAGCGCATTATTAAAAACACTTATTCAAGTGCATGTTACACTTGAATTAAACACCTTGGCGGAAGGCCACACGCAAATTGCTGGCTAGAACACTAATCTTCTCCATGATGTGTTCGTATCAGGTGCCCAAGCCAGCGTGACTGGTTGGCACGCTGCGCATAGTGTTTCAAAGTCGTTTGACATTGAGGTATTTATTCAAACAGCCAACGCCTGTTGTTAGCTACCAAACTAGCACTAATGAATAATCTCTGTATTATGATTAGGCTACATGATCCCAATACGAATATTTATTTGAATGACGATATTTATTTGTTTAATTGAATAGACAAAAAGACGTATTTAACAAATAACTTTTAGGTGATTTGCAGTTGTCAAAAAAAATTGTTACAAAGCATAAAAATACATGCGTGATCAGCAATTGCTGCCCTTCTTGAATCGCTGAAGTCTTCTAAACCATTAACCATATCAAGCTTCTTATTATAATGTAAAGAGGATTCAATACTTATTTCATCAAATATTAAAAAGCAACACCTTTCTTGATCTTTTATCCTAGTTGCTGCAACACATAGAATAGACAAATTAACCATATTCATTCCTGGCTTCAATGATATTTTTAACAATAAATTTGTCAAAGTCTTTTTGGATGGTAACGAAAAAAACTTGGACAATAAACGATAACCTCTACCAGTTGTGAACAGTGAGTAATAATGACCTTTGTTATTACTTATTTTAAATTAGTGAAACGCAGTAGTAGTAGCCCGCTACAATACTCATGTCTCAAAATAAGTGTCCGATTTCTATATTTTCTGAAACGTTATTATCTCGAAAGTTCAATTGTGATTTTGAATTCCTTTAAAGTGCGACCAATATCGAAAACGACATTTGTATGTTGTCAAAAAGTTTGAACGCGTTAGCTCAGCTTTTGGGTAAATATGAAAATTTTCTTGCCATTTCTTAAACTATCAGTGTGGCCACATAATGTGCAGTGGAGAAGTTCCTGAAGTTACACTCTAAATAAAAAGGCATAATCTGATGTATGAAGTGTGTATCATTACTTGCTTAGAAGCAATTTTAAATGATAAACTTAAACTGCAACAGTAAAACGTTTAGCCACTCGATTTTGTATCAGAAAAGACTAAATCGAATTTGACAATTTGAATTAATAAACCTTACGTAAAAGATCAGTAAGCGTAAATGTAAATTTGCAGAAAACTGAAATAGTCGATAGAAAATAAAAATTGTAGATATAGAAACATTAAACTAGATACCCGTTCATCGCCGCAATAATATTCTCAATTGTGCTTGCTGTTGGAATTTCAAAAAGGACAATTCACAAAATTTAAATCTGGACTGAGTAAGTCTCATTCCAACGCAGTAAAATCATTCCTTATTGATCTTAGCAAAACCCAGTGTTTACAGTGCAGGGACCAGATTTTATGAGTCCTGGGATATGGATTTAGAGGGCAAATGTCCTACCCTGCTCCCCCATTCGCCTCGAGTGTTTGGAATACTACTTGGCAATGCCTGATGCACAAAGTATTGCCGCAGCTACACCAATTTGTAAGGATATGAAAAACTACCTTAATGTTCAAGAGAAATGGTTTTATTTAAAGAAGACCTCGAACAAGTACTATCTAGTCCACGATGAGATGGAGCCTCCTCAAACAAGCAAGAGTAAAAAATACATCATAAAGGTAATGTTTTGGAAACTGTTGCTCATCTATGGTGCGATAATTCCAGCAGTCAATGGTTTGATAGGAAATTTGGCCATTTGTAAAACAAGAACAAGCCAAACATGGGAGTAAAACCATTCTGTTGGGATTCTAGAAACAAAATTCACTGAATCTGTGAATAAAAGCAAATATGGTTAAATTTTTCCTTGCAATTGAAGCTAAATGGCCGTGTTCTGTCACACTCCTATTTAGATTCAACAGTGTAACGCTAAACCGCATTTTGATACGAATAGTAATGACTTCAATAACGCTGTTTGCACCCTAACTTTCTTAAAACTCCAATAAATGTATTGTGTCAACCACCTAATAGTCGAGACACAAATGTGCTAAATCTGTTTTTAATACCCTCCATATACTGCAGCTCCAAGTCGTTACTTGAAACATCAATGAACTGATTGAGTCCATCACTGATACCTTTAATGAACTGAGTTGTGATATACTGAACAAAGTCCTATAACATTAGCAGTGCACGATAGAAATGATGAAAGCCAACGGCAACAATTATAAATGGTCCATTTAAGCCAAATACAAATTGCAACAAGTAGGACAGTTACCACCTTGCGTTAAATGTGATATTGAGCTCAGCGACTCGGGCAACGATTAGCATTTTGTACTTCTACCGATGTATGATAGTTGACAGCATTAATCCTGGGCACGGCAGTAACCTCACTTGTTATCCTAAGGTGTTTTATTTAGTCGAAAACATATTTTGTTCCATATATTCTGAGTATATTATTTTGTGACTTAACTTTTCACCTATTATGGGACAGAGAGTATGTATGTATCCTACATCGTATTGATGTGTGTATCTATTACGCTTGTTTTGTAATTCCTGCAATCTTTGCATATCAGCTTTGTTTAGGCAATGCATTGGGATCAAACAGTATTTAAAATGTGGTGCAATTATTGTCTTATAAATAAGCATCTAGAAAACACTATAAACAAGTCTTTTTTGCAACATTTTCACAGCATTATCACTATTACTTTTAAAATCTAAATTTTGATTGATTGCGAGGTTCCATTTTTGTATGTTGTATTTTAAAAAAATTGCAAATATTAAGTCAATAATACTTCCATTGCTAAGACAATTACTTCTCTGTCAAATTAAAGTTATTCTAACAAATTACTCTTAGACTTTTATAGTGTTTTCATTATACAAACCACGGGGCAGAAATAAAACATTACAACCCGTTGTCATGCTGACAAATAAGTGTTAAAATGAATTACTTTCGAAATAGCTATGGCGAAAATATATGTTTGCTAAGAGCTGTCAAAGATTTAAATGGTATTTTAAAAAACTGCAACACGCCAATTGAAAAATTCACGGCATTCAACAACTTTGCTATAAATATAAATCAATATGGATTATAAAGTCAAAATCATGACCTGGAATGCAGACGGACTGTTGGGAAAACTAGGACAGTTAATACACTTTATAAAAACAAACAATATAGACATTGCACTCTTAAACGAAACAAAATTGAAAAACTCTCAAAATGTAAAAATAAGAGGATACACCATCCTACGCAAAGATGGCATTAATAACACAGGACAAGGAGGCGTAGCCATAGTGATTAAAAATAGTGTACCATATTGTGAAGTGGACATACCCCAAAGTAGTATACAAGCATTAGGTATTAGACTGGTAAATAACACATCTTTAATCTGTGCGTATAACTCCCCTCAGAACAATTTTAGTGATATATATCTCATAAACATAACTAGTGTAAGTAACAAAGTAGTGTTAGTTGGTGACCTTAACGCAAGACACTATACGTGGAACTGTCACAGAAACAATCGCAACGGTCTCACCCTACGGGAATTTGTAAATAGAAACACTTCAGAAATAGTATACCCGGACACTACCACACTATACCCATGGAACGGCACAACCCCCACAACAATAGATATCCTAGTAATCAAAAACATTAACTACATAATCACACCAGAATCACTCCCAGAACTTTGCTCAGATCACAATCCAGTTCTCTTCAAAATAAAAATACAATCACCGCCAAATTCATTTATAAGAATAAGTTCATGTAAGCACACCAACTGGAAACGGTTTAGGGAAACGCTAGACGATTACATCCAGTTAACCACAAATTATGAAACTCCTACGAAGCTAGACGCTAAAGTGGATGAATTCACACAACTGATACAGAAAACCGTTCATAAACACACCAAAATAATTAAAATCAATCCAACCAAAGACGATATCTCAGAAGAGATAAAAGACACGATTGTTATCAGAAATAGATTTAAGAAACGCTGGCAGCAGATAGCAGATCCACTAATAACTACCTAAAAGTTATAACACCATAATAAAAACACAAATCAAAGACCACAGAAATAAAGTATTGACAGAAAAACTCGAAGCACTAAATCCACATGATAGTTCGCTTTGGACAATTACAAAAGTCCTTAAAAAATCTTACAAACCTATTTCACCACTAAAAATCAATAATGAAAAATATATCACAGGCAAGAAAAAGGCTAGCATTCTCGCAAACCAATTCGAAAGCGTCCACATCTCAACTCCCGATGAAGCACAGCATACAAGAATACACATCAAAGTGAACAAATTTCTATTAGAAATCGATGCACTACAAGAAAAAGAAATTTCAGAACTCATTACAAGCCCGCAGGAAGTCGCTACATTAATCAAAACACTTTCAAAAAATAAGGCACCAGGCGAAGATAACATACAAAATATTGTAATCAAAAACCTGTCGAAAAAGGCTATTCTACAAATAGTTTATATCATAAATGGAATGTTTAAACTGCGATATTTCCCACAAAAGTGGAAATCAGCAACAGTTATACCTATACCAAAACCAGGCAAAGACAGACAAGAACCCAACTGCATATCGTCCAATCAGCTTATTATCTACCTTGGCAAAACTAAATGAGAAAATTATACGACAAAGACTAAACACAGCAGAAGAAAAACTCAACATTACCCAAGATTGCCAATTTGGATTCAAGAAAGGACACAGTACAACGCAACAACTAGTAAGAATCACAACTGACATTATAAACAATTTCAACAAGAACAAGGTGACGATTATGACACTACTGGACATACAAAAAGCCTTTGACAAGGTTTGGATTCTCTGCATAATTTTTAAACTAATAAAACTAAGATTCTCAAAACCCCTTATCAAACTAACACATTCATACCTTGCAAATCAAAAATTCACCGTCAAAGCAAACACAGCACTTTCAGACACTAAAACAATTAACACCGGAGTTCCACATGGCTCCATACTTGGACCAAAAATATTCAATATTTACACGCAATACATTCCAGAATTCACTCGAACTACAATGGCACTATACGCAGATGACACGGCTATATACGCACACTCTGGCATTGCAATAGTAAGTTCACAACAAGTACAATTTCACTTAGACATCCTACAGGAATATTATAAAACTTGGAAAATAGCAGTAAACCCTGAAAAGACAGCAGTTATCACATTCGCTAGAAAATTCAAAAACACCAAAACATTCAAACCAATAAAAATTAACAATACAGATATACAGGACACAGATACAGTTAAATACCTAGGCGTACATTTAGACAAAAGACTTAATTACAAACATCACATAAACAGACTATTAGAAAAGGCTACGCAAGTACTAAGGCATTATACCCCTTACTTGCAAAAGGTGCAAAATGCCCCAAAAGAACAAAAAATTAGTGTATAGGGCAATAATTAGGCCGATCATATCTTACGCCGCACCGGTCTGGAGCAACATCTCACAAACGGCATTTTTACCAATGCAAGATTTCAAAATAAATGCCTACACTTAATTACCGGACGGGACAGGTACACAAGAATACGAGATCTACACGAACTTGCAAAATTGAAACACTAAGAACTTACATTGACAAGATAGCACAAAAATTCTATAGCATAAAACTTCAGAATAATAGACTCCTAGAAAACATAACCTGAACTAGACAACACAACACTCAATACCATATCAAGCACAAACTACCATATCAAAACTTACCAATATTTAGCAAGCAAGTAACATAGGCAACAAGCCCAAAACATCTAAATGTAAGTTTTTTACTCATCGAGTTTTCCTGCAAAAACAACACACACATCAAAAAGAAACACAGACAACTGAGAACAGCTACTGTATAGCAACATTAATAAAGAAGGACAAACAAATACGCAGAAAAGGATGTGAAACCACACAGGCACGAACAACCTGAAAAAATACATCCTAACATATATTTATGTTATATTGTTATATCTGTAAATATTAGGTTCTTAACAAGCTTTAATAAACTTGTTTTGTTGTTGTTGATTTTGCTCGTTCGATCACTAAAGTTAAGCAACGTCCGGCGTGATCAGTCCTTGGATGGGTGACCGCTTTATAAACGGCGCTGTTTTTTTGTTTTTATTGTGTAATAGTTTCTTCCTTGGCGCAGGGATGGCGCTATACTTCTAAGAATCTTACCATTAAGTTCTTTATCTACTTGTTTCTGTCTATGAGTGCCAAGTCCATATTGTTGGGAGACTTTCGTAACAAGACAACATCAAAACAATGTAAAAATGACTGTAATTTTTGAGAATAGCAAATTGAAAATCTGCTAGCAGTGTCATCCAACGGGTGCGATCCGTACTAAGTGTTTAACTCACTCCACAGTTCATTGATTTTTACTTTTCTCTTTGTTATGTTCTCTATGTAAGATTTTATGTATTATTGAATCAACTGTGGACATCTGTGCCATCTCTGAGAAAGTAGCTGCACTATGGACTTGATTACAGACAGTGATAAAACTTGGTATTCACCTCCCATAGGAACCATCATATATGTTAAAATCGTGGATTTGATGCTTGGAAGCCTCAAATAAGAGTAACTGAAACCAACCCTGAACCTACCCTGGAAAAGATAGAATACATACAGCGCCGAGTTGTGCGTTATTAGTGTAGCTTGGTTTATTTTGGAGATTTTTAAAAATGTTAGAATTTTAGATTATCTTTTAAAACTTAGACTTTGTACTAAGAATTATTAAATAGATTTTAAATAACCTCTTATATTCTCTCTAATGCAAGTACATCTACAAGTATCCTAAATAAAGGGTATATGACAGGACAAATTATAGTAATAAACCGACTGATTAGATGAAACGTCTTCCTTTAAATGGCTTAAATAGATGATTTAAAAATGTAGGTCATTCCATTTATTAATTTAATGCCATTTTCTTATATCAGCCAAGTTAGGTTTTGTATCTCTGTGATATCTTTATCACATCTTAAACATAGGTGCGTTTTTACGTTATTTCTAAATTCGAGAACCTATACGCTTGCGTTTAATGAATTTATAGAGGCCAATCCTAGTAGGCGAAGTGAGATTACGCAAGGTCAATAAAAACATTTTTAAACTAGTAATACATAATACCTCGGAGTGTACGCATCACATGCCAGTGTAAAAGCCCCCGCTAGTTGTGTGATGTTATTCGTTAGTGTTACATTAGAATTCTTTTATTTTAAACAAAGATACTCTGATTAATTACATTTAATAAAACAATCGCGGCGCGTAACAATAGCAATATTTATTTTAAAGTTTATTGTGCTTTAACTGTTGAATGTTATATTGTTTTACTTCGAAATGTGTTTTCAATGATATTTTATATTTCGGTATTAAGTGGGTAATGGTATTGAAGATATAAATCAATGTGTACAAAGTGGAACGAAAACGAAAAGGTAAGTGAAACTATAAATTATTATTCACTATTTAAACGCTATATTAATTGGATGATTTGAGGGAGGCAGTGCGTAACTAATTGTAGGACTACAATAAAGCACGTGTACCCTTATTACTTAATATCATGTATATCCTACTATGGGCATTTCTTGCTAAATATTATAGTTATGTATGTGCGTGCTAAACTTTATATCAGTCATGTAGATTTTGATTGAAGGAATGTTTTACGCGTTACGGACCGTGCATGATTTTAGATTTATTTTGTTAATACCTATACGTTTTTGAAATTTCGTACCTAACCTGTTTATTTGGAAATATACAAATATTACGACATAGGTTTAGTTTTTTAATAACGTATGATAATATACTGGCGGTTTATTTGTTACGAAAATGTCATTACAATCACTAGTCGTATTTGATTGTAACAACTAGGTGTAATTGCTGGCTGCTGCGGTATTTATTGTTGTTAAACAGTGAAACTATTACAATTTAATCATTTTATTTTTTTAAAATATTAAAGTGATCAAATTGTCCGAAATCAGTTGAATCAATCCATTAAAAATTAACTAGGCCATGTGGCTCACCATTGTTTGATTTCCCTAATTTTTGTTACCAGTTACACCCCCAATACTTTAGACGAGTAAGTACAACACTAGGGTTAAAAGATTATAAACCTGTTTTTTTAAGAATCATTTTAAGTTTCCTTCGAACCGTTCTTTGGCTGAAAACGAGTGTTGGCGAAGTATCAAGACAAAATAAAAAGCAGAATAATTAGAATGATATGCTCGAGATTTCATTAATGAAAGTAAGAAAAAAATCACAACGATAAAGTAAAAATTAACTTTTAAAACGGGACTTTTAGTGCTGCAAAATTATTAAAAGGAAGATGTCAGTGAAGGTAGTGGCCACTATCTACCAGCCGCTAGATATATATACGCCTACCAATCTCAATTAATACAAAACCACGCCTGCTGAACTGAACAAATTTTCCAATGGTACTGGCGTGAACCTAGCAGTTAATTTCCAGCAACGAACTACTAGTTGTGCCGAAAGACCAGTGGCGTCGGTAAAGAAGGATACACACAAACACGCTGCTCAGCAGCGAATTTCAAAACACATTAAATCATATAATTCGCATAAAATGCGCTGCTACTCAATTTTAATTAATCTTATTATAATGTCACAAATTTAAATTATGAACTTTATTAACTATTCTTGAGCGAATTTATAATTTCATACACTTTCAGTCCTACTAAATAAAAAAGTTTGTTTCATAGATTTTTATTTATAAAACACCATTATTAATAACATACAATGGAACAATTTAAAGTAAATAACATAAAACATTTTAAGTAGCAATTCGCCTTTAAGCCCGGGGATACACGATTATTCTAATATACTAGACATTTACAAAGGTATATATAGAATGAAACTGATGAAAAAATCACACCCAAATGCGCAACAAGCCCCTAATAAAAGAAACCCGCAATTCAGGCAAAAGCACAACACTACGGCTAAACTTCGAGTTTAAAGATGTCGCTTCAGGTCTAACTATAAAAATTCTTCCAGTTTTTTTCTTAAAACTGCGTAGGTAAGATCCTATCCAAACTCTTTAGGTCGATCCGAAGTAAACCACAAAAAAAAGATACACACCCGCAATTCAGGCAAAAACAGAATACCACGGGCAAAACTTCGAGTTTAAAGTTGTGGATTCTGGCCTAACTATAAAAATTCAGAACCGTTTCCTTTTTTTAAACTGCGTAGACCGAGCCCGATCCAAACTTTTTAGGACGATCCGCAGTAAGTCCCGAATAAAAGAAACAGACCCGCAATTCAGGCAAAACAGAATACCACAAGCAAATCTTCGAGTTTAAAGTTGTCGATTCAGGTCTAACTATAAAAATTCATAACCGTTTTTTTAAAACTACGCTGGTCTGATGCGATCCAAACTCTTTAGGACGATCCGTAGCAAGCCCCGTGTTCCGTTTATATTGTAAATAATTTAAGCTAAATTTTATTTCTATTGAGTTTGTTGATCATTTACATTCGCCTCGGTATATTTAAATTTGTTAGAGTAAATTTCCATGTGTTTACTTCATGCACACGCCAACAAGTGCCGCGAGTGATAAAACTCTGTGTTATTCCGCATGCGCAAGAACAGTATTGACTGGAAAATCCACGAAGCAAGAGAGAATCGATTTATCGTTCGAACTGACCGCATCGCTGTTTTACACGTTCTACGTAAAACTCCTAATTAGATGAACCGCTTTTCTTCAAAACCGCTATTGACATAAATGTGCTTCGCTACATCCGCAAAAAGCAGAGTAGATGTTACATCGTTTTTTCATTGGCACGGCTTCGTAATCAACAGGCGAGTGCTTTGAGTAAACGCTTGAACTGATTAAAACCATTAATTATATGTTGTTTGTTAAATTATCATTTAATTTTATGTACAGTCCACTTCTCTCTACCAAAGAGCTTTTCGAAATTTACACCGCAATATTTTCCATTTGGTAACTTCTCACCGGATTTAAAAAACCAAACTAATATAATTAACCATACCGCTCATCAAAGCATTGGCAGTTTTAATTAGCATAATTTGTATCGTTGAGTTGTTTACGAGCATTTGTTATCTACTTTGCAATAGGCTTACGTATTTGTTATTGCCGCTAGGCTATTATAAATCGTCAAGATTTCGTTCTTATTTCATCCGCTTTTGTATTCACTTTAATTTAACCATGGCAGAAAAGTTGAAATGTAATTGTTTTCTACGTAATATTGCAATTAATTCACTAGAGGAAATGTTTCAAATCGCTGAAAAATGTACGGTCGAAGCAGCTTTTTTAGATTTATTTTGCGCACAGTATGAATCTCTGGAAACCGTTAGAAAAATCACACCATAATTGGATAGTAGGTGCAATTTCTTCCGCCGGTAACGCTGATGAACAATTTGAGATGGAAGACGCTATTCGTAAACGCTTTGATAATAACTACTTTAAAATAAAGGCGCTCTATTTCAAGCTGTTTACCAGCCAATCTTCGCCTCGGGCTAATCGGTCCCCGCCACTAGATACTTTAAAGTCGAAAGTATCACTCCGCCGCGGTCGCCTGCTTACCGTTTGATGGGGAAAGTTGTTTATTTTAAAGTTTTATTGATCGGTTTGTTTGATAGTTTAGTTCATCGTAATAACGATTTGTCGGACGTAGATAAATTTTCGTGTCTTCAATCAGCACTAAAAGATTCCGCACTTTTAACCATTAAAAACTTTGACCTTACAGAAGCCAATTACGCTCTTGCATAAGCCAAACTTCGCGAAAAATATCGTAATATTCGTCACATTACCTCAGCTCTATGGAACAATATACATAAATTTCCCAAATTAAACTCCGATAACCCCGTCGGTTTGCAAAAATTAGTTGATACTTTTGTCGATAATTTACAAGCGCTTAAAAAATTTGATTTACCCATAGAGCAATGGGATTTTATTCTTGTACAAATGATCTTAAATCGCTTGGATGTTACAGACTGCTCGTAGTTTTGAAAATGCATCAAGATCCGACCGCTATCCCATCTTATAAAAACTTAATTGCTTATCTGGAAAATACGTGTAAATCCTTATCGAATTTCTCGTTAAATCATAAAACTGATTTAAACAAAGTTATTCATTCCAGCAACCCATCTAAGCCTCGATCCGCCGTTTCCATGTTAATACAGACAAAACCTAGTGTTAATAAATGTCCGCTTTGCAAACAAGATCACAATCTGTATCGCTGTAATGATTTCGTCAAACTTTCGTCGCAAGATCGCTACAACTTTGCAAAAAACCAACATCTTTGTATTAATTGCCTTAGTAATTCTCACATTTTAAATAAATGTAGGTCTGCTTTTTCATGCCGCCAATGCAATCAACGTCATCATTCGTTATTGCACTTCGATCGCGTTTCGTCTAAACCCGCTTTCGCTACTGATAACCAGACTCGCTTGAGCCCGGACACCGCCGCCTCTAAGGTATCACTCGCACTACTTCCGCTATTCAAGACCGCTACAAGCCTTCCGCTCCTCGTGCCTCTGAAGAATCGTCGAATTTGTTTAGCTGTAGTGGTCCGTCAACTTCGAATGTCGTTTTATTTAATTGTTTAGCTAAACCTTCCGTTGTTTTACTTTCCACCGTTCAAGTGGATTTCTGTGTGTTTACTTCATGCACACGCCAACAAGTGGCCGCCAGTGTTATTCCGCATGTGCAAGAACAGTATTGACTGGAAAATCCACGAAGCAAGAGAGAATCGATTTATCGTTCGAACTGACCGCATCGCTGTTTTACACGTTCTACGTAAAACTCGTAATTAGATGAACCGCTTTTCTTCAGAACCGCTATTGACATAAATGTGCTTCGCTACACCAGCACAAAGCAGAGTAGATGCTACATCGTTTTTTCATTAGCACGGCTTCGTAATCAACAGGTGAGTGCTTTGAGTAAACGTTTGAACTGATTAAAACCATTAATTATATGTTGTTTGTTAAATTATCACTTAATTTTATATACAGTCCACATTTCTCTCCTAGTTAGCTATCGTAGTTTTGTTACCGTATTTTACACCCCGTATAAAAGTAACATACCCGCAATTCAGGCAAAAACAGAATACCACGAGCAAATCTTTGAGTTTAAAGTTGCCCTGGTATTCTGTTTTTGATTGAATTGCGGGTATGTTTCTTTTATTTGGGATTTGCTGCGGATCGTTCTAAAGAGATTGGATCAGGCTCGACCTACGCAGTTTAAAAAAGGAAACGGTTCTGAATTTTTATAGTTAGGCCAGAATCGACAACTTTAAACTCGAGGTTTTGCCCGTGGTATTCTGTTTTTAATTAAATTGCGGGTTTCTTTTATTCGAAGCTTTCTACTGGTCGTCCTAAAGAGTTTGGACCGCGTCCGACCTTACGCAGTTATAAAGAAAAAACGGTTATGAATTTTTATAGTTAGACCATAATCGACAACATCAAACTCCAAGATTTGCTCGTGGTATTCTGCTTTTGCCTGAATTGTGCGTATGTTTCTCTTATTCGGGGCTTGCTGCGGATCGTTCTAAAGAGTTTGGATCGGGCCCGACCTACGCAGTTTTAAAGAAAAAACGGTTATGAATTTTTTTTAGTTAGGCCATAATCGACAAGATTAAACTCGAAGATTTGCTCGTGGTACTTTGTTTTTGCCTGAATTGCGGATGTTTCTTTTATTCGGCGCTTGCTGACGATCGTCCTAAAGAGTTTGGATCGGGCCCGACATACGCAGTTTTAAAAAAAGAAACGGTCCTGAATTTTTATAGTTAGGCCAGAATCGACAACTTTGAACTCGAAGTTTTGCCCGTGTTATTCTGTTTTTGATTGAAATGCGGATACATTTCTTTTATTCGGGGTTTGCTATGGATCGTTCTAAAGAGTTTGGATCAGGTGCGACCCACGCGGTTTTAAAGAAAAAACTGTTATGAGTTATTATAGTTTGACCAGAGTCGACAACATTAAACTCGAAGATCTGCTCATGGTTCTGTTTTTGCCTCGAGGCTTGCTGCGGATCGTCCTGAACAGTTTGGATCGGGCTCGACCTACGCAGTTTAAAAAAAGAAAACGGTTCTGAATTTTTATAGTTAGGCCAGAATCGACAACTTTAAACTCGAGGTTTTGCACGTGGTATTCTGTTTTTGATTGATTTGGGGGTTTCTTTTATTCGGAGCATGCTACTGGTCGTCCTAAAGAGTTTGGATCGGGTCCGACCTACGCAGTTTTAAAGAAAAAACGGTTATGAATTTTTATAGTTAGACCAGGATCGACTACACTAAACTCGAAGATTTGCTCGTGGTATTCAACAGAACCCATTACGTTTGACCTAAACCTGCAAGAAAAATGCAAAATCAATCATTTCTAACCTTTGGTAGAAGCATAACATATTTTTACCTATACCATATTTGAAACTTTTTAAGCTGAAACTATGAACCTAAATTACTTTTTTTTGAAGAAATAGTACATCTTAAGATATATAGCAATAAATTACTGTGGCACCTGCAAAAACTATGTAAAAGAAATTCTATCTTTCTCAACTTATTTGGACAAATTTTTCACTAAGAGAACAAAGTTCGTTCTTATTACCCCATGCTTTTTATCCCGGCTTCCCTATTTACCTTAATATTTGATATGCTCTAAAAGCTTTTCAAAATACGTGAAAAGCACTCCTTATTGATGTTGAACCTGCCAAAAACCATTTAAATATTCAGTCGCTATCTTTTTGTATGATGTTGAACAAGACAAAGCAACTACTGTGTTTAAAGACAACAAACATAGAAACAAGGAAAAGGTTGCTGAAAGCTTATGTGTAGAGCACGGCATTGTACTGCTATGAAACTTGGACGGTAGGAGAAGCGGGCAGGAAAAAGATAGAAGCCTTTGAAATGTGGTGATACAGACGTATGATGAAGATGTCATGAACAGAAAAAGTTGAGAACAAAGAGGTTCTACAAATGGTAAGGGAAGGAAAAATCTGGAAAATGGTGAAAATAGGAAAAATGGGATTAACGCCACACACTAAGGCATGATGGAATAGTGCGGAATATATTAGAAGTAGAGATAGGAAAAAAGAGAGATAGAGGTAGACCTAGTTTAAACTATTGCACATAGATAGTCAAAGATGTAGACTATGGGAATTTCAGGGAAATGTGTAGACTAGCTCAGAATAAAAATTAATAGAGACGCGTTACAACCAGTTCCAAGACGGAAAACCTAATGGTTAAAAAAATTATTGACAAACACAGATTTCTTAATTTAAAAGATTTAATTTTAATCGTAATCATTGCTTATATGGAATTTATAACGAAAAGTTTAAATTGGCAGGCAGGGTGACGTAGTTCCTGCGCGACCGCTGATTGGATGAGAGTTTGTAGATCACCTTACTTACTACTTTATACATCTTGGGTCTGTGTGACATAAAAATTGGAATAACAAACATTACGTTATAGAAAAAAGTGATCGATTTTTACAACTAATATTTTATATTATATACGTTAAAAAAAGTTGGAACATAAATATCCGTCGTTTATATAATAAAACAATTTGAAATAAAATTTTGGCGTTTATGAATTAATTTTCAGCAGCTAGTTGCATACAAAAAATTGGTCTGTACATTTTTGTCCACACTATTTATTTTTGAATTAAATAGTATTTTAAACTTTAATGTATTTTGTATTACAGATTATTCATTGAAAGTTTTAACAAATTATAGCGTAAAAGGAAAGACGTCCAAGCGCAACAGAATCCATTTTGAATATATTTTTTTATCACCTGAGTTAACGTCAATGATCTCTGATACAAATACTAAAAATAGCTAATTATTCGAATAGTCTAAGATGATGTCTCTTTAATTATAATATAATATTAGCCACCTGATAGATTCGCTGACAATTATATTGATTTCAACCACCGCACCACCGCCCTTGGAATTAAATTGACGCGTGACTATTTACGCAAGCGATTTGAAATCTCGACTTTAATCAGAGATACCCACACCATAAGCATTATTTGGCGTTTCTGAAAGCTATGGCGATTTCTATTACGGAGCAATTGCATCATCTAAATAAATTAAAGTAATCTTGTTCCCTTCTAAGTGGTTTACATTACACCTACGAAGAAAAGTACCAAATCTGCTCTATATGTAGATATTTACATAATATCATTGTACGTAATAGAGCGATCTCTGCTGCCTGCTGCTACTTTTCAGTGCTGCAACATCTGCGAGAATCATCGGTCTTCAGTTTATAGCTATTCCTTGGAGCGACAATAATATTGCTAGATCGATGTCATACAGAGTTGGTGTTTAGTACGTGGACGTAGAATTACTCCTTAACTTATTATCAAAACCAACTCGGACGTATTTTTACACGATTATTGTACATACATCTTAAAAATTTTTAGGTTCTTACAGGGTTGATGGGGACATAAACTCGTATCATTTTAAATGAAACACCCTGTATATTTGCCATATTCGACTCCCCGTGACATTACAACTAAAAACGGGGGGGTTAGGTGGCTATGTGCAACCGTTCTGGAGAGTTACTTTAATATCGAAATTGAATCAACTTCGGAACCTTGTTGCTATGGTTCTAATCAAGATTTTTAAGATTTTCGTTAATAGTCGACAGTAGACGACGAAAACCGGTTGAGAATGCCACACCTTTTTTCCGGTCTTCCACCTCACACCTTCCACCGCCTATCGACCATCAACCACCTCCTAACAGCTACCTCCTGGCAGTTTTATCTTTTCCTTATAATTTTTTCTACTAGCTATGTGTCTTTAACAGTATTAAAAACGTCTTGCAGGACTAGTATCGCGTCTGTACTAAGAGTATATCTAGAACATAATCTGTTGTACATATTTATTTTTTTACAAATTCTACAGTTACACTTTATACCAACTGTCAGTGGCGGCTATCCCTAAGGAGCAATTGAGCACATGCACCCCCTACAAATAATAAACTAAACTTAAATTACTATGATAAATCAAAATATCCAAACCATCCCAAAATATTCTGTACTAGCAGAATCTAAAGTAGTTTTATACGCGCTGTGACGCTATGCGTGAGCAGAAGTTCGGTTTGCTATCAGGAACTTCATAGCGTTATGTGTAAAGTATCTTTGATCACGCGGCTCTAGAATTAGGATTGTTAATACAGTTGTACATGGGCGCTTTGAGCAATGCTCAAATCGATGCATCATTGCGAATTTTAGTGTAAGGAAAGTATTCTCTTGTTATCGTGTACATAAAATTTAACAATCTTATTTAGAAGATTAATTTGAGAAGTAATGAAACGGGTTTACACGTTAGATATATTTTTAATTATACGAGAAAAATATATCGCTTCCTCATCCTAAATAGTCAGGTTTTTGTACAGTATACAGTACATAGCTCAAAGCACCCTTAAAGGTACCTTTAGTGCTATGGAGATTTGGCGATTTGGATATTTGGAGAATGATCCTATTGGTTAAAGTGATCACGTGACACCGCCGAGAAACGTCAAAAACGCCGAATCTTCAATCTCCCAAAAGTTGGTTCAAGTTCAACTTTTCTGGCTATTTTGAGATCGGAGCATGCGCGTTTGTTCAGAAAAGCAGGTGATTTGTTTGTTTTGTTACAACCTTAACCTTACCTTTTCGTTCGACGTTATATAGTTTGCGTTTTGCGTATTAAACATATTGGAAATGAATAAGAAATCTGTTATTTCTTTATATACTCCTAGCTTAGTAACAAGCATTGAAAATTTAACATCCAGCATTCCAAAATAACAAATGTCATATGTTAAACTATTTTTTCCAAATACCCGAAGCCGAAAATACCCTAGATGGTCAAAAGCGAAAATATCTAATTCCCCAAATATCCAAATAGCCAAATCTCCATAGCACTAAAGGTACCTTTAAGGTAAATTTGTGGATGCGAAGAAAGAAAGGCGTTTTATTGTTTTCCGTGAGTGCTTTACAGGGATGAAGCTGCTTGGACCAAAACCGGCGTCACCGATTTAGTTCATATTGCGGCTAAGGTTAAGAAACATGAAGCCTCGGTTGGTCATATCAACAGCGTGTTTAGTTTTAAATTATTAGGTAAGACGAATATACAAGTCCAATTAAGTTGTGAATATAGAAACTCTCTTTTAAGAAAAAACGAAGAAATTGCAAAAAATCGATGTTTTTTCGAAAATAATTAATTAATTTTCTCAATAGCAAGTGTGTTAAATTAAAGTATTCAATGTAGATTTCCTCAATAGCACGTGTGTTAAATTAAAGTATTAAAGGTAGGTTTTCTCCATAGCAAGTGGGTTAAATTAAAGTATTAAATGTAGACAAAGGTGTATTAAGAATTAAAGAAAGATAACCAGAACCACTAGCAAAGCTAGCTTCTAAACATGGACGATGAACTGGTTTCACATCAACCGCTGATAAATAAGGATCTTCGATGTACGTAAAAGAAAACGAGTCACATTCCTCTATGCGTCGGGATGCGTATCTTGCAAGCAGCCCGGCGTTAGCTAGCACAGCAATGCCATGGTCGTCAGGGTTCATTCACCCTGCCATCGTAATTACAGCAGTGATCCAAAGACAAAAGGCAACAAACAGGTGGACCTACACAAAGAAAGAACCCATTTGGCCTCCAGCTAAAAATAGCTAAAAAGAGAATCTGATTAGAATGGTTACGCACGGGGAAACTCACCGAATACACGCAAGACACCTCCTAGTTGTCGAACAGAAACACGTGCATAGCTTTTGAAATACGGTGACCAATAAATGTAGAAAATATTTCGACGTACAAGCTGTAGAATCACATTCAACAATGGTTCAAACAACACGGAGTCGAACTGCCAATCCTAGCTTATCGAAGCGCGGTAAAACTGGAAAACCCGGTTTATATCGGATAGTGCGCGACCTTATTTCAACAAGTCGTTACATTGGAATAATAGAGAAAACCATTATACGGCGGTCGTAAGGTATACCAAGATAGCGGGTACCTAAAAACAGGATATAACTATTTACTTGTAGTATAAACTTGTCGTTTCGAAATAAATAAGTTCAAGATGAAAATTTGTAGCAAGCGTACTTGTAAACTAGAAACTCTATAATTAAAACATTCAAGGTAACGAGACAATACAACCGACAGGAAACATCGTTTGCAAGACCACCTACGGAGACGAGATTAATCAGCAAAACTGAAATAAAGATCATAACTGGCGCAGGAACGTACAAAGTATAATGCAAATTATTGCAAGAATATTAATCCACATAGAAACCTTTCAGAAAATTAAAATCCGCGACAACTTTAACATCCGCGAAGTATATAAATAAACGAATTCAAGGCTACAGCAATTAACCAGCCATTACCGAACACACAACTCCGCAATTTAATTAAAGCAATTCCTTAAATAACCGAATACACTTCAAACTGAAATTATCAAACCAGAGAAAAAGGTATTAATTAAAAGCGAAAGCAACCCGTAACAATCATGAGTTCGGATATGAAAATTTATCGCGAAAGTATACCCCAGTTTAACGGAGATCAGACCCTGTTAGGAAATTTTATTACAGCGTGTGAAATATTTTTGAAAACCTTTTGCAAACTAGGAGATAACGAAAGAAATGTATTACTTTTACGCCTGATAATAAGTAAACTAACCGGACGGGCACTAACACTAATAGTCAGCCGAGATGACAGAACAGTGGGAGGACTTTAAACACATATTAATTGCATATTTTGGCGATCAACGCAACATAAAATGTCTAATCCGCGATCTAATAAACCTTAGAATGGAAAATAACCAATCCCCGTACCAATTCGGAATGAAATACCAAGACGTAAGAAGTTTAATCTTAACAAAATTAAAAATCGAAGAATCCGACCAAAATGTCCGCCTTCTAAAGACCAAAATGTATGACGAAATGGCACTGGACACCTACATAAATGCACTACTAGAACGACTCAGATAAAATCAGATTCCAACATCCCCAAAACGTAGAAGAAGCAATGAACATGATCATAGAAGAAGAAAACGTCATATACTATCGAAATACACTATATAACCCCAACGCGAATAACAGTTATTCACCAATAAAAACCATACAAGCCGCAAGACAAACATCTACCCTACCAAAATTCACACCATTCAATGCACAAATGAACCAACCGCGAAGTAATAACTCCAATTTTAATAACACAAACTTTAATAATCAATTCAAACAATTTCCAAGACCAACGTTCAACTCAAATTTTACGAAGCCCACATTCACACCAAGAATCAACCAAAATATGAACCAACAAAGACCAGCATTCAGCGCGAACCCTATTAGAAATACACCAATGATAAATAATAGTAATAACCCTAACAATTATTACAAACCAACCCCTATGAACACCTCATCTGATAACACCAGACAAAACACAAAAATAACGCAGATCCGACCAAGCCATAACCAAAACGAAACTTTACATCCGAAGAATTATATCACTCCAATACAAACGATGAATCAAATCATTTAGAAAATTACGAACATAACGAACGATGCGTAAACTACGAAGAGGACGACGAAGAAAACACGTGCTCAAATTTTCAGATAGACCGATTTATAAACGACCAAACGTAATCAATTTAAATACTATCAATCAACAAGTATTGGCATATATAGAAATACCCCACGCAGAATTTAAATTACTAATCGATACCGGATCCTCAAAATCACTAATTAGCCCCCGAACCGTAAAAAAACAATATTTAGATTTTGTAGAGAGAGAACCCTTTAAAATTAAAACAGCCCATTAAACGACCCTACACAAATTCATAGCTTATATACCCTTACCAAAAACATTTAATGTAAAAATGAAACACAAATTTTGTATTTTTGAATTCAACGATAAATACGACGGACTAATAGGAATGGACCTTTTAAGAAAACTAAGAGCCAACATTGACATAAAAAACCGTTTATTAAGAACAAAACACGGACAAATCCCCATTAAATTTCAAAATACCCAAACCGAGCAAAAACACACCATAGAACCCCGAACAGAAAAAAAATAGAAATCCCAGTAAATTCAAAAAACGAAGTAGGAATTATAAACCACATAACATTTTAACAAGGAGTAAAAACCCCCACCGCATTAGTACAAATGTAGGTCGGTTAATAAGACTATTGGAATAAATAGCGATTATTTAACCTTGTCCTTCGATATGCGCTGGTTGATTGCTTGATGTGGAATTATCTACTTGGTTGTGTAGCATGCCGTGAGATTACTGGGGACTGTAATACCAATAAACCAGCCTTTTCATGAAAGGAGTTTCAATTGACACACTACATTTATTTATTAATATGAAAAAACTATTTACACAAAGAAACAAGACATTTTGTAAATGTAGCAGGAACGTCCTACCACACTGAAAGTTGAACAAGAACTGTTACTGAACTCTGACGGAGCCGTCCGAAAACAAGACTACCGACCATGAACGTAGAAAACATTTGCACTCATAGGCGTACCATTGAATGCGTAGAAAGTTATACAAATTAAACTAATATAAATTAATAAACTAATAAACGCTTTAACAACAAATAAAAGATAATTATACCACTACAACAATTTTAAACTCAAATAACTACCCCGTAGAACTATCATACCCAATTAACGTAGAAGAATTAAATTTTAACGAAATGGAAATAGACGAAAATTTAGAAAACAATTACAACCCCGTAGAACACGACAAAATGTTAAAAGAGAATTTAAGTAACATTCGCTTCAATACCGACATTAACAAGGAAGAGCAGAGATCAATTAAAAATCTATGTTTTGAATACCGCGACATATTCCATTGTGTAGGAATACCCTTAACCTTTACCAATACAGTTAAACATAATATAGAACTAACGGATAGCAAGCCAACTTTTACAAAAACATACAGACTACTTCAGGCAAGCCAGGAAGAAGCCGATAGACAAGTAGCAGACTTATTAGAACAGGATATCATACAACAGACGGTTAAGAAACTGCAATTACTTAGAAATTAAGATTGTTACATTGTATATTGAATAGAATTAAGAAATAAGCAGACATGAGCTCTGCAAGTTCCCACAGACATGTGAGGGGCAGGGACAACATAAATACCCCGGGAGTCCCAAGACTATCAGTCAGTCTGAGTATTTCAGCTTTAACATTGTTGTTTACCTAGGCTACTCGCCTTAATATTAGTTCAATTATTATTTTATTTTTCGACTTATAATATTTACAACAGTTTGTCAAAATTTCATAATTAATGTCTGTTTAAACTAATAAAATTTGTTACAAGTTTTGGAAGAAGTTTTTAAAAAGACCGCTCCCATGGCCTGAAACGTAACTCGCGTTCTTTTCTAACGCAAGCCAATAGTAACTAAATGTATTTAACTTGTTGATCAGCTGCATTTTCATGTTTCTCACGATTTCGTGTTTGGCGAGACAAGTTTATTTTGTTATAAAACGATAGCTCTTTTGAAACAATTTCTTTAATTGCTGATAAATGCACTTTTTAACAAACTCCATTGGGAAAAAATTGATCGCTGGGCAATAATATTCAGTATTTTATAGCTCTCTTTGACGATCTTTCCTTTTTCTGTCTTATTTGTCGGCAAAATAAATTTTTGACTTTGACGAACTTTTTTTTAAAAACTCTTTTTAAGCTGTTCGTGAGTCTCCTATAATGTCATCGTTGACTTTGTGTTTTGTTTTATAATGTTGCCTAACATTTGTTTCTTTAAAGATTGCGACTGATTCGCGACAGAGCAAACACGTTGGTTTACTTTTGAACTCGATAAAAAGTAATTGATAGTTCAAATGATTTGGAATTTTGGCACCTCCTTCGCGACTTCGCTTTTTTTTTGATCCAATAACATTTGTTAAAGGCAATCTTGATAATAATGTAATCCGTGCTTGCGTATTACGTCGAAGTAGTTACACTTGTATGCTGGAATTAACATTTGTTTCTTTAGGAAAACGCTTGTCGTACGTATATATGTCCAAGAATATTAAAGATATTTCTGGTGATTTGTCTATTAAAAATGTACATTTAAATTTCTAGAAATCAAGACTTATTCTTTGATAGTCTGTGGCACGTTTGCCACTGGTCTTGTGTATCATCAAAGACGTACTTCACGCTCACTGCTAACCGTAAACCCTAGGTATTTAGGCTTTATTTTTTAGCAGTATATCTATCAAATCGATGTGTTCATTTTGATACTTTTTGTTGTGTGAATTTCTTGTGCAAATGCAGCAAAAAAGAGATTGATAGTACCATATAAATTTTTCCCAATTTCAAGATAATTTTGAAACATTGTAATGGGCAGCTTTTGTAAATGTAAAAACATTGATTTTAACAGGAGAAAGATTAGAGCTTTTGAAATGAGTAGCTATAAAGGAATACTGCAGATAACTAGCCGCATAGGATATCAAATGATGAGGTAGTGAAATTGTTTGGTGGAAAAATGATGTACATATTTGGTAAAAATAGCGAGGTAAAGGATCAGTTGATCGGCCATACCTTGCGAAATCCAAGGCTGATAATGTAAGGACGGGTGGGAAAAATTGCGCAAGTAGATCAAGACTTTAATATCTTACACATAGTTGACATGGCGCAACTTTCGCAGAATAGGGAAGTAGTAGAGTATAATTGGGGCATCCACCCCCTCATTTGCACCAGCATCCTCATTTGCACCCACATCTGGACCAAAAAGTTTTCTTCGACTAACCATTTTTCATCTTTCGAGATAAACCTATCTTAAATTTTTTTTATGTTTCGAGATAAATGAGCATCCACATTTCCTCCCACATCTGAACCAAAAAGTTTTCTTCGACTAGCCATTTTTTTATCTTTCATCTGAACCAAATAGTTTTCTTTGTCTAGCCATTGCATCTTTCGAGATAAACCTATCTTGTTTGGTATCAATCAATATTAGAATTTTCTCAGCTACCCGAATCTCTAGGAATTTTTCAGATATCATCACCCCCAAGGGAGCTACCCTAATTTTAAGATTTCTTACCTGCTGCGATTTCTGACAATCCTTAAACATTTTTTTAGTCACGCGATACATCTTGTTAGCTTAGAATTTTATGCACATCCCGAATCTGCAAACAGATTTAAAATCGGACTACTCCTTACAAAGTTACACTTTAAGCTCTCAAACCTCTAAATTTTACTCTTTGCTTTATAAGCAAAACTAACAAATACTTTTCTTCGTCTAGCCAATGCATCTTTCGAGATAAACCTACCTTGTTTGGTATCAATCAATATTAGAATTTTCTCAGCTACCCGAATCTCTAGGAATTTTTCAGATATCATCACCCCCAAGGAGCTACCTAATTTTAAGATTTCTTACCTGTAGCGACTTTTGAGAGTTCTTATAAATTTTCTTAGTCACGCGATACATCTTGTTAGCTTAGAATTTTATGCACATCCCGAATCTGCAAACAGATTTAAAATCGGACTACTCCTTACAAAGTTACACTTTAAGCTCTCAAACCTCTAAATTTTACTCTTTGCTTTATAAGCAAAACTAACAAATACTTTTCTTCGTCTAGCCAATGCATCTTTCGAGATAAACCTACCTTGTTTGGTATCAATCAATATTAGAATTTTCTCAGCTACCCGAATCTTTAGGAATTTTTAGATTGCGCCATCCCCAGAGAGCTACCCCATTTTAAGATTTCTTACCTGTAGCGACTTTTGAGTGTTCTTATAAATTTTCTTAGTCATGCGATACATCTTGTTAGTCTAAAATTTTACACAGAATTTGAATCTGCAAACAGATTTGAAATCGGACCATCCTTACAAAGTTATACTTTAAAGCTCCCAAACCACTTTAAATTGTTTTGCTCGTCTATGACATATGCTTTAACCAACTATTTCCTAGAAATCTAAAACCGCAAGGATTTTAGAAACGAGTCCTTTATAAGCCATAAGTGCTTAGTATTTAAAATCATTTTTCAAACAGTAATGTGCTTCTCTCAGAATGTCGCATAAAACCCATGACTTAAAATTTTTCTGGTTTTAACATAATTACATGTACAATGCTAAATTGTTGGAAAATACATAGACAAGAACAAACTAATCGCTTTACAATTATGTGACGTATAGTGAAAGTAGTATAGAGGACAAACTAATTGCTTTACAATTATGTTACGTAAAGTGAAAGTAGCCTTTCTTTTTATTAATTAGCAGCTATGTGATTTGAAAATACAATAGATATGCTCAATGCTAAATGCTTGGAAAATACAAGTCGTTTCAAATCAATTTCTTAACGAGCATGTGAATCACATGTGAAAACTGTATATAATTTCTTTTCTTGGACTTTCTATTAATTATGTTTGTGTATTAGAAATTGATTAATAATTGCAGGATACAAATTTTAAATAAACACTTTGCTAAGGGAACACCGAACTTGTTGTATACAGAATACTTACTAATAAAGCAATTTAATTTTAAATAACTTCTACGCCATATTTTTCGAAAATGGCATGCTTTGGAAACAATCGAAGATTACCGAAGACACTCGAAGAGTGCACAAACGCGGTCAGTAAACCATAATTAATAATCGCCTTTATAGGTTCCACATTTCGACCATTTCCCAATGACTTTAATTTCTTATTAAAGAATTCTTATTCTCCACGCACTGCTACGTAGTTGCATGTCCATTCCTTTTGAGTATATGCTCGTTATAGGTTGTAGCACCCGCGGTTTTACTTAACTACACTTTGAGATCCCTTTAATCTTTTTAATCGTGTCCTTCTCGCGTACAATACAGTAGGACTTAGCCTTACTACCTACAAATTCTAACACCAAGTCACCGTTAAACTCGTCTTTAAATTTCCCCCACAACTTTTTGTTAACATGCAGTATATTGTGTTTATTATTTCCGCGTACACCACTTTAAACCTAAAAAATAAAAACAGGATAGTTTAATACGTCTATTAATAATTTATGGTAATGTTGGCGATACAAATATGTAAAACAAACTTTATCAAGAAATATGTTTTAATAGAATACATACATGTATTGATAACATCTATAAACCGCTGTGGTAACCAGAGTCTGGCGAATCTGGGATAGCCAAATCTCTAAACATTTGCGCAAGCGATTGCCTTGCAGTTGCATCTTTTAAGTACTGAATGGAAACATTTAATAAGTTCCAACACTGTCAAGTAATTTAAATTGCTGCAATCATTAGACAGAGAAATACTGGCACTGCTCTCTCCCTCTAATAACGTTTGAACCCTTTCTTCCTCCGTCGTATTTCCACATACTTTTTTTATATCACCAACAAATTTTTCGTAAAATTCTGGAAAGTTTCAACACCTTAACTCAACCATTATAAAACAGATCAATTCTCGCAAATTTAATAGCTTGATGCACTCGTACGCAGGTAGCACAATAACATTCCCATCTTTCGTAATCTCCATATTATATAAATTCTCTTTTTCAAAATTGTTCAACAACCATATACTTCTATTAAAGGCTGTACTCAGCCGCAATTTGAAATCTTGATCCAATTGTATGTCAACAACATCGTTTCCAGTAGTCAGATCATTTAATCGTACTTGTTTTGAGTCTTGAGCAAATTGGTGAATTTGAAATTCCACTTGAAAAGTATTGGCGAATTTGAAATTCCACTTGAAAAGTACACAATTTCTTCCAATCGAAGCAAGAGAATGTTATCGTAGAATCAGCACACATACCACTACAGCAAATAACTTGGATGGCAGGTTGAAGACCACCATATAAATCAAAACCAACTTCTAATATATGGTGGTGATAATTTGGAGGAAATTCGCCTAACCTATAGGTTGACTTACCAACTAGTTGGTTGATATTTAATTGTGGTACTCGCACATCACTTGTAACGTCAACACAAGAAAAATCCATCTTTAATTTATAATTTTAATCAAACTCGACGATACTTTGACGACTAATGCACTGGAACATGGCTCTCGCCTTTTATGCTGATGGTCGAGCGTGCGCAGCTCTCTCATTATATTAGTTGGCGTTATATGCAAGTCTTGACTGGAAAAGTGACGTCTATAATTGTTTTGTAGTGGGTTTTACCTGTATGTATTTAACCACCAACGCCATTTTAGAATTATTAAACAAAATTACTCTTAGCAGTATTTTAATATACCATCGTGTAAGATTTCAATTATTATTGTGTTTTCCTCAGGTTCTCAAATCCTCGGAATTTTTCAAATCGAATGACCCTTACTGATTTGCAGAATAACCTTTTGCAATCACCGTATATAATTCATCTTTAATCTATTTCTAAACCGTATCGCTCTGTCTTTTGAGATAAACCCTGGTGTAACCTATAAATTAGTATAGAATTTTCCTAGAATTGAAATTAATTATCACGTCTTTTAAAATTAGTTCAACAAAGACCTGTATATATTGTATTAATATTCAAAACCTATCAACAAAACACCTTTGCATTTTATTTAGATTTAGCTCGATAATAGAGTTAAACTCAAAAATATTTATTAGTGGCTAGAATTGTTAAAATTTTCAATTAGTGAATCCACATACAAATGATTAAACCAAAAGGTATAATACATATATTAATTCTATACGGTGACCTAGAAAGTGGTTCGATAATCTATTTTAAATGTAGTTCAACATAAACTATATTCTAAATAAATTTAAATGAAATTATGATCATTAGCCTTGCATTGTTTGTTGATGACGTCTGACTATTAATTTAATAAAAGCACTTTCCACAATTCTAGTTAAATAGGAATACACATTCTATAATTTGATTTAAATTGGGTTAATGTAAGGATAAATTATACTTATACTTTCTCCCTCAACGTATTTAGGAAGTTTATATCATAATCTTCCGCACATTATACACTATGGAAGTTGAACATGCAAAATCAGATATGCAAATTCGAGAACTTGCGTTTTATTTAAATAAAATTCTTTAGTGAAGATGTTGACATTTGATGGGAATTATATGATATTTACCAAAGGAACTTTAGAGCACTTTTAGGGTATCTCAGATCGTTCTCAACCATGCTAATACTTTAAAGAACTAACGGAAAAGGGTATCTAATATAGATCTGTTTCTGTTAGATGTTGCAATGGGAAGATATAATAGGAATGATGTCCTAGTCAGAATCTGACATGATGTAATTAAAAGCAAATACAGTAATAGTGATATTGGGATCATATTATGCAATTTATAAGAACTCTACCCAAGATTGTTTGAAAACAGTATTTGTAAACAAGTTGAGTATATGGAAGAATACAACAGGTTTCCATCCCACGCATTTACGAGCGATGTTTATAATTTTAACCGAAGACTGAAAATTTTGTAACACTATTAATCACTTACTTTTGTTTATCTTATACGTTTCTAAATTGTTGTATTTCAACTAAATATTAATAGATGTCAATAAAATTATGTTATAGTTTTAAATAAAACAATTCTGATTAATAATTTTGTAAAACGTTTATAACACCCTTTTATAAAATAATACACATCTTTGTTATAATTCTTTTCATAATTAGTTAGATACCCATTTCAGTTACGTGGACATTTGAAAAATTAAACAATACCAATGTATGCTTTATATTTTAAAACATAAACAAGCTAATATATACAAAATAATTTCTAAATTCACATAATTCATTTCTTATGATAACAGTTGTGGTGGTTAAATTTTATTCTAAAACTTACAATTTAGTATATATTCCATTTGAATATCTGCCAACAGTTTTATAAACCCCATCTCCTCGATTATTTCCATAAAATCATCCAGATCCTCGGCATTGATAACACTGCAGCACAGTGCTGTATTGCTTCCTCGTATGACTGACACATAAGACATTTTTCCTTCATCAGCGTTGCCCACATTCTGCTTTTTACTCGTAGAGCATTGCGAAATCTTCGAATAACCTCTCCAAAGTCTTTATACATATTTGTTATATTGTCTCTTTGAACCGTACAATCAACAAATAATAACTTCTACCGAACAGTCCTTTATATGAGCTACTCCTATTCGGATATGTACCGATTGCACCCGATTTGTGTGGCACGAAGCAACCGGTATGGAATGTATTCTATGAACAAAATCATTACATTTCTTAAGAAAAATGCTAAGGACTTTAAAAATAATTATAACTCTTGTTAGACCTCTAGTCTCTAGATAAACGTTATTATTTTAGGTTGTGTCACTGTTTTCTAAATCAATTTCCTACATACTTTTTCCTAAACTATGCGTATCAATTGACGGTTATACTTTACTCCATAACCGACTTGTATATATTTTCGTCTTCGTCTCTAGCTAACACATCCGCATAGTAAAGATGGAACGGTTCTTCTGGAACAGTTGCTTAATTTTCTTTATAGGTACGTCCATGTTTTCGACTTTAACCTTTGTTGTAGGTATGGAGATTTTTCGGTGATCGATTGCAACTGGGAAGCGGTTGTTGCAGTGGATCAATCAATTGTTTGTGCACTTCTTTGAATTTTTGCTGAGATGTGCATCTCCCTTTTGTACCTATAAACTTTTTTCGTACAGCATCCTGCATAAGATGAAGACTGCGTTTATTCGCAATAAAATTGTTAACGTCCGTCATAATGAAACTTTGGATGGGAACTAACTTTTTTTGAATAATGTCAAATATTTATATACTCGTCGAAATTCTTCCTATATCGACCTTTATCCAAATCAAAATCTTTAACAACAGTTATAAAATTATGTTTTGAGTCACCCCAACACTGTAAACACATTTCTTTAAATTTCGGATATGTCATGTCACCACTTATATGATCCGAAAGATATGTCGGATTGGTTTCATCCTGTTTCCATAATGCGATTACATTGGCGTTATCTCTGAGTCTATGTTTTAAGGCACTAGCGTAAGTTTGACATAGATAGAACGAATCTATTGCTTTATGTCGACCGAACGAGAAAAACTGGTGATTTTACTTTGCTCGTTTGCAGGTATATCATCGAAAACCATAATTGAATCTTCTTTGGTATCTCCGGGTTCGATCAAATCATCGTAATTTTCAAACTCATGGTAACCAATTTCTTCTTTTAATGGTGTAAAAACGTTTCTTAACAATTCGTATTTCGGTTGATACAAACTCTTCGAAAATACATAGACATTTTGAAATCTAAGACCGTTCTCGTGCAAGATCAGAGATATTAAAGCGTTGGTCTTCCCACAACTCGATGGTCCCACGAATATAGCTCGTATGTTAGATGGGAACAAGGACCATGTTTACCATCCTCTTTTGCATTAGCAATAGCAAAGTTATCATAATTCTGTATAGGTATTTTAACTTCTGGTATAACATCTCTGGATGCATCGTTGGAATTATGTAATTTCTTCACGTTCTGCAACCTTTTAACATATCTGCATAACGTTGTTCTAGGTATATTATATTTTTACTAGCGTAGAAAACATCGAGCCATCAGGATATCCTCTGCTGCTTTTGAATAGATTGTTTGGAGCACCACTGATTGCTGAATGCGACATCTTTCGAAAAATGTCTTACTATAATAAGCTCAACCCAAACTACTTCCTTTATACCAAATTTAATCTCCTGCTCACATAACCACATGACCATATGACCATGATGACCAATGACCACATGACCATGACCAATGACCACATGACCACATGACCAATGACCAATGACCATGACCATATGACCATAATGACCACATGACCAATGACCATATGACCACATGACCACATGACCATGCATGACCAATGACCACATGACCATATGACCTAATTGTTTTAATGATTTTTCATTAAAACCCATTTTACTAATTGCTTTATTAATGAGTTTTCCATTAAAACCAATGTGGACCTAGGTTAGATAAAGGAAAATTAATAGGTTGAGGCCGCGTCGCTGATTGCATGTTGACGTATGAATTGTGTGCTGTTACGGAAAGACTGATAAGTGGTCGTATGTGTTGTATCGTGGTGACAATCGTGCATGATGGCTCATGTCGTGCTGTCATGCAAGTCTGTGTCATGAATGTGATCGTGGTCAGTGATCATGTGGTAGCACTTGGTGATCGTTGAGGTGTTGAACTGTGGATGTAAAATTTTCGATAGCTGGTCGGTGGTGCTAGTAGAATCTAGACTATCGAGTCTGATTTGCGATGAATCGATGTACTGTCTTGATGTGCGAGAAGGTGCAGAATCTTCATGACGTGCGATAGGTGTGCTCGTGCGTCTGGCTGTGGACAACGTTGATCGACAACGCTGGTCATAGGTGATGTGTTCAGGTTATAACGCGCTGCGTTATCGATGAAATGATTATGGTTGATGATGTTGATCGACAATTCATGGTTTTCGATGATCAGGCGAGCAATCGCTCAGTCTCGTTCGTCGAATTCGTCTATCTGTCAGACGCTGGTGCTGTACTCGGATACGCCATCGTATGAACGGATGAGCAATCTCGATATCTTTCGGATCATATGGTGAATGTTCGAAGTATCGTGTAATGTGGTGACGCGCATTTGAAACTGATTGTGATAGGTATGGAATAAACGACGTTGTTGACTGATTGGTTCGATCAAAGACTGTGATCGACTGAACTATTGCAATAACGTCTTCATCATGGATGCTTGCGGAATTTACGCGATCATGGCTCGGCAAAATCGGTCTGATGATCACTGACGCTGGGATCGTCGCTCAAGGTTAGTCAGTCGATACGACAATACTGTTCAGGCTCGTTATCTTGCGGATGATGGGACGAACATAAGTTTGAATATCGATGATGGTATGAATGTGCGGATACTGATCAAGTAATAACGTTTATTGAGACTGGAAGGTCTAACAATGTATATGTTGTTTAAGTCGTGCATGAAATGTGTCTGTTCATGAATGATTCATACGTTCTCGAATGCTGTGCATCGGTCCGTACATCGAGGTACTCGACTGTTCGCGTGAGATTGATGATTGATGTAAGATGCACAATATGTATCGGAAGTGCAAAATTGCAGATAGGCTCGTGATTTCGTCGAAAATCTGTATGTCGTACGCAATGGCTGTTGCTGTCTCGGTGCTGGATGTGTAGAATATCGAGATAGTTAAACTGTTGCATATCAATTTAAATGCTGTGGTTTAGTAAATGTAACCACCAACTATCATGATGAATTACTGTGTATTTTGATTATGAACGTGTTATTTTTAAATATAAGCAGATGTCGTTAATTCTTTATGCACGTGCGATCGGTTCGTATAAGATGTGGCTGAATGTTGCAATGCGTTATAAACGTTTTGCTATTAATCAGTGTTTTTATAAAACTATTCAATCTTATCTGTCTGTGGTTGGAACGTATGAAACGTTCAAACAAGTGTTGGTGCAAATTTTGTTTCGGATTGCAAATCGTGTGCGTGGGATGCGATTGTCATCTCAAAGTTTCGAAATACTGATTTCAACTGATCGTCGTCTGAAATCGTGCATATAATCATGTTTGTTATCTGTCGGTGTGGGACATCATGTTTATATTTCATGACATACGATGCTATGGGTGCCCTTTCGTAGTTCTGTTAAATACATGGTTGAGCGATCTGTGCTAAAGTTGCTAAGTTCGTATAAATTCCATGTCATCTGTCATAATGTTGTTAAACGCGAAGTTTCGTATCTGTTTGCATCGCATGTGAATTGCGGAGTTTGTTAAATGCGTTGAGAAATGGTGATTGTTCGCGGTACTTTAAATCAGTATAGTGTGTACTAATACTGGTGATGGGTGTAATGGTAGTGTCGATCGTATGGTGTGGCAATGATCTTAAGATTTATTGAATTGCGTTTGACACATTTAAAATGTTATCGAACCATGGTCTGGGTGTATGATGTTGCTGTGTTTAATCTGTTGTCAGTGGAATTGACAATTTTCTAACCGCAAATTTTTGATGTTTAACTGTATCAGTCTAAATAAAAATGCGATGTTTTGCTGATGTAAATGGATCGTCTGGTTGTTGGACGGTTAAACTGGTGATGTTCAATTCTGATTATGGTTATGGGTTACGCCGGGGTTTATCTCAAGAGACGAGCATGTTGAAATGGATTAATGATATATGTTGATTGCAAGGTCTGCAAATCAGGTCTTCGATTTGAATTCGGTGAAACTGGACATAAGTGATCTTGCGATATTAAAATGCTGCTGTATTGTTAATAATTAAAATGGCGTTGTGATTAAGATGTGTAAAACATCTAACATGTATGAACGTCACTATTACAGATCGCTAGTCGCAGGAACTGAATGTTGTGCTGCGAATCGCAATCTAAGCGAAGTGTCAGTGCAGTGTGTCGTACACGTGTTTGAATTAATATTGGTGTTTGTTGACGTTAACGATGCGGTTAGTTTGAAATAGTGAACTGGTTGATAGTCACTGGTGGCAATATTCTAGTGTACTACAATGAGTTGACATACATTGTTTATGTGTGAATGCACGTAGCTAAAAGTTGAATTTGGTGATGACAAAATTGACTTGTACTGATTCTGAATGTTAAAGAGTAGTGAATGTGCTAGAGATGATTGCGTAAAAATTGTTTCAGTTTGAGTGCAGATCGTGAAATTGATCTACTGAAACGATGAAATATGTGATGAAGTGAAGGCTGAGAATTTTTTTCATAGAATGGATGTTGATGTGAAATATGTGTGTTAACAGTAATGCTGTAATGTGTGCTAACGTGCTGGTGTAATACACTAGATGCGTGATCCAGTTTAATGTGAGTTGGGTGTGAATCGATGGTAAAGTTGATGGTTAATTAGTGGATAGACGGATGAATGGTTCGAAGACGATTACTGGTGAAATAGTGTCATTACTCTCTGTCATTGATTGCAATTGTAAACGCGACAGTGTGGGCTAAATGTTTCCCATTCAGTCAAGTGATGCTCGAATCGTGCGCAAATGTTGGCTATCCCAGTGCTCGCTCTGTTACCGGCGGTTATGATGTTATCAATACATGTGTTGTGCTGTTCTTGATGGTTGTTTTATGTTCGTGTCGCAACTAATTAATGACGTAGGCGTGTTTACTGTTTTGAGGTTTAAAGTGGTCGCACATAAACGCAATACGATGTTAAAAAAGGTTGTGGTAACAGACGGTTATACGGTGACTGGTGAACGGTGGTGAATCTCACTGTGTGCGGGCTGATTGAAGGATCTCAAAGTGTGGTTCATACTCGCGGGTTGATGAACAGTCAGAATGGACGTCGGCACGTGCGTGCGTGGGAGTTCTAATGAAAAGTGCGTTGGATGAATGTGAACCTGGCGTTGTATTGATGGTTTACTGACCGCGTTGTAAGTCTGTCGGTGTTGATTCTGGCGATAAAGTGTCATGGATTCTGGTGATAGCATGAGTTGAAATGATTAAATTGATTGTGATTTGATCCAAACAAGTGATGGTTAGCTGGTACATTGATGTTGGTGCGAAGAAATGTTTTGAACGTTCACGTTTTGCTTGATACAATGCTGGTAGATTTAACGGTATGTGGACGAGCTGGTAAAGGTGTAACTTATTGAAGGGTGTCCGATTCTGTTTGACAATTGCATAGTGCTTCAAAATTACAGTGAACTAATGCACAGTGTATCGTGCATGCGTGAAATGTTTAGATGATCAGAAGTCTGGCTATGTCAGCGTTAAGATGCGGTCTGTGATTAAATTGATGTTGTTGTATGCTTTGGCGTGGTGATGATATCTGATAATTGTTATAGTTGGGTTTAATGTATCGAAAATTCTAATATCTGTATTGATACCAAGAGCGGTTTGACGGTTTGATGTGAACATGATTGGCGAAAGTATGTAAGATCTAAAGATATGACGTACTTGGTTCAGACTAAGATCAAAATGGCTGAGTCGCGAAAACTGGATTCAGATGTGAGGAATTGATGAATCGTATTTATCCGAAAGCGTGAAAATGTGTGACGACATGGTAGCGTGTTGATTTCGAAGTTGTTCAACAATGTTCGGCTCGAGTATCGTTATATGGTCCGATGTGGTAGTTCAAATGATTGGTATCTAATATGAGGTTAGTGGTGCCGCAATTATCTCGTACTGGAAGTTTTCAGGTAGAATTACATGTTGAGAATCACGCAAATTAGCTTGTTTGCAAATCGAACTAGTAGTAATAACTATCACAAGGACGTGCAAACGCTGCTAGTCGTTTAAATACAACTACTTATTAAGCCTCCAATTGACATTCCAGCAAATTGTGATGATAAAGTTATGGGCGTTTAATTAGATAATACCTTATCATGTAATTGTATGGTGTCACTTGAGCTATCAGAACATTGTTATCTGTTTCTAGAATAGTGAGCTATTACTCCTTGAAATTAGGATTTGCGTTTATCTCTATTATACAATCACATTTTGATTTTTTTTAATGGGGACACACCTGCTATGATCATATTGTCGCATCTAAAATGCAGAACTCCACACATAGAGTTACACATTTGATTTTCCAATGTTCTACTCGAATGTACTACATTGACCAAGAAGCGAGTTTTTTTACCAGTAAATTTTGAATTTTGCCTAACCCTTACTGTTCCAACTAAGGTAGGGGATTTTTAACGTGCGTGACAACATTCACACACGAGATTTCCATTTTAGCTTTCAGCCGGACGAGGGCGTATTTTTGTGAAAAATGCTCGCCTGACATTTTTCAAGCAGACCGTATCCTGGTCGAACTTGGGACCTTGGGCATAGTAGTTACACGCATACCAACTACGACACGGAGCCGCCGCAGATAGAGATATTGCAAGAGCTATTAAGGAAAAATTTTTACCGCACAGGAAATTGAGCCGGTTCCTATTTTGTAGCAGCCAAAAACTGGACTCCTTAGACTACTATACAGAGGAGTGACTGTGATTTTTGTCATGAATTATTTTTAGGTGCGCTTTCGGATAGTAACTTAGAAACAAGATTAATCTAGTCTTACTTTGCTATTTTTATATCATAATAATTTTGACTTTGAAGTTTTTATTAGGGACTTTTGAGGATAGTCTACTACAAGTTGGGAAATTGCTTCTGCAGCACGATCTTTCGAGTTATTTTTAGTCAGCCTCGAAACTGGCAATGCGTGGTAAAATCTGTTGCGCTAGTTATATGCATATTAAATGTCTCCTTAAAATGTTTTTCCGGAGAGAACACAATGCACTACATTGTTGCTGTTTAGTTAAGGTTAGTGAATTGATAGTTCACTTTTGTATCATGAAGATCGCCAGTTTGCATGGTGAGAAGAATATTCGGCGGCTCTGTGGATCAGGCGGGTTCGCGTATGACTGCTGATCCCATGGTCTTGGGTTCTAATCCCGGCACAGATCACTTGAAAAATTTTTCACTAAAATACGCCCTCGTTCGTATGAGAGGTAAAATGTAGGTCCCGTGCGTGAGTTGTCACGTGCTTTATAGATTCCCACCTTGCTCGGTATAGCAAGGGTTAGGCAAAATTCAAAATTTCCAAGTAAAAAAACTCGTTTCCTGACCAATGTAGTACCTTCGAGTAGAGTATTGGAGAGTCAAATGTAGGGTGAAGACAATACCTTCTTAGAGACGTCCTGAAAAGCCTTTTCATTAAAAATGTTTTTCTACTGATGATCGTTATTTAATTGTCGAAATACGTATTTAGTTTTCTAAAAAAGTTTGTGGGTAAGCGTTTTTTAATTATGGGTTAAACAATTTACACTTAAAGACTAATTCATTTGATACTATAATACAATTTTGATTGGCAAAACTTTGTATAGAAGCTATCGATAACTAAATATCTATTTCTAATTTATATATTACTACCCATTATAGTGACTTTAACGAGCAGATTCAATAAGTGATCCTCCAATAAATGAGTGTCAAGTTTAAACAGAAATTTTGTTTTGGTTGGCCAGGTTCACACAACTCACTGAATGAGTTTTGCATTTCTCGCTTAAAAATGTCAATTAGTTTCTCACTCGTATTTGTAGTTACCGCAATGTGTTGATTTGTTCGCCGTGAATCAAGCTTGTGCACAGGTTGTACTGCGCAACTAAAGCCTATTCTATTATTTTAATTTCTGAATCTGTTCGTTAAACCCAAGTTAAGGTTCGGACTTTGGGAGCTGTCTTTTTAAAAACCAGTTCCAAAATTTCTTAACAAATTTATTTATTAATACAGAATTTACTTATGGGATTTTGACAAGTTGATTTAAAATAACTATTAAATGTACTATTGTGAGTAGCCTAAGCAACTGTAATGTTAAATCTGAATACTTTGACCGACTGCCGGGCCCTTGAGGTCCCGGGCTTTTTATAATGTTCCTACCCCCTCACATGGCTGTGGGAACTTGCAGATCTCATGTCTGCCTTTTCTTAATACTATTCATAAATACAATGTTGTAATCTTAATTTCTAAGTAATCACGGTACCTGATCGTCTGCGACCTGACATCTGCAGTGTAACTATCGTCTGCGATACAAAGTAGCGCATCCGTTCTCACAAACGTTAATAAACTTTACAAATTGTGCTTGTCTTACAATGTTGCACTTTACTTGGCGTATTCTTAACACTTGTTACATTCCAAATTTGGACATGTACACTTTTAAATTTGTGGTGAATTCCCGCCAATATTTTTAAAATAGACTTGTTCATTTCCGTCATTTCGGACAGTTGCGTTTGCGCAAAAGGAATACGCAGGCGCGGAGTAGCGTAAGTGCGCGGTTTGGACACGACAGTGACGAGACGTCGAACGGTGACGTTTGCCTGTGTCCTTCTTTTGTCTTTTCTCTTTTCAGAATGTAGGTTCCTCTATCGTATCTCTATCTCCTATCGTTCCTTACCTGGTTGTTCCTATAGTACTGCTACAAGCAAAAGAAGAGGGAAGACGATAAATTTGGGTTCAACGATAGCATGACGTACCCACACCCAAACGAGATACCCTGAGATTGAGCTGAACGGAGCGTTTTAAGTGAGTACCTTGCTTTATTTACCTTTTTGAGTGCCAATTGTAACATTGTAAACGCATTTGGTATGTGATACAATTTGACACGTAATTATGTCGTAATATTATTATTGCGCAATATTGTGAACTTGGAGCGTATCATTGTTGCCAACTGTAGTAGTGGCGCTGAACGCGGAGACGGGGTTATAACACACTTTCTAATAATTTCCTAATTATTCTATTTCTTTATACATATATCAATTGGGGGATACATAACTCCTCCCGACGTACATTAAAAATTAAGGGTTTTCTTTTCTTGATTTTTAATTCATTTATTTAATTTCATTGCTTAAAATTCATAGTTTCTAATGGTTTAATTGTTTCTTTGTTTACCTTTGTTTTATTAAATCTAAAATTGTTTTCTTTATTTTTATACCTAATATACATTTTGTAAATTACATAAATGATCAATAAAATAGTAAAAATAATTAATACAATTGTCCAAGCACTAATGTTATCGTAGTGTACTTTGGGCGTTTTTAAATTCGCTTAAATGTTCCTTATAATTTTCCATCAGTTTCATGGCGGGGTTGAGGTATTTCTTCGTCTTCGGTTTGCGTTGTCTTGATTTGTAATTCTGGTAAGTTTACTAATTTCTTGGTTTGTACGGGATCTTGATAAACTCTGATTATTTCATTTTTCAGTTTTAAATAACAATCTTCTTTAAGGGTGTTTAATTTACTTCCGGTTAGTGCTAAGTTGTTTTCGTCTTGTTTGCAGTGGATTGTTGCTATTACTTTTGTGGGGAAAATGGCTATCCATTTGTTTTCCGTTATTTTTTGAATTTTCATATTGGTAATTTGTACGGGTTTGACTTCACAGTTTTCGTAATGATTTGAAAATTTTAATAGTTGTACTTCGCAAGGGCTGTCTTCTTGAATAGTGGTTGTTGTCAACGATTGGCATAAATATTGATTTGGTGTGACTTGGTTGCATTTTTCATTGTATAACCATATCTTAGTTCATTTAAGGATAGGAATTTGGTTTTGGGTATAATAACTTGATACATGCTAGAAATTTTCAATGGAAGAGCAAATAAATGATAATAATTATAATTGTTACTCTCTACTATCGGGATCTGTATTAAAAATGTTATGTCGTTATTTTTACATAGCCTTTAACTATAGCTATTTTTTCAAATATTAAAATGTTTGATTCTACTACATCAAAGAGTAGTTTACTGTTGGTTATAAATGATCTAATTCTTAATAATTCCTTTAATAAATCAATTGGTTCCATGATACTGGAATGTAGGGTATTTAATTTTGCAAATGTTACTGCGTTTTCTAACGTGGCTAAAATTTGTTGAATTAAAGTAAGGGTTGATATTATTTGGGTGAATATCGTATTGAATCTAATTAAATCTCGCTTTCTTAGCGTTTTGTTGAATTTTATAATTGTTGATTGAGTTAATGATATTTGATTGCTAATTATGGTTTTGATATCGTTTTGGTTTTCGATTAACTGTTGTATTACGTTGTCATAACGTTATACGTCTTGATTATCTAAATTGCCTGTGATTGCTTTTATTATGTTTCCTAATCCGTTGATTAGTCCTCTTTTTCGTCTTGCCGTTTGCTCCGTGGGTATTAGTCGTTTAAATTTATCTTCTATGTTTCTCAAAATACTTTTTATTATGCTGTAATAATTCATCATTTCTATAGCGTATTCCTTTCCGAATTTTGTTGTGTCCATTGACTTTTAATCGGTAATAATTGTTTTTGATTATTTGAAATTCTTGTTTTAGTTCTGTTAAGTCGAATTTTTATGCAAAGGTCCAATAGTCTATGGTATTCTGCACACTGCCTAATTTTATTGGTAGTATACCGGGGTTGTTTTTTATATCTTCAATTATTATTTCGATGTCCGTTCTACCTGGGCGGAGGTTGACGGTAAGGGTGATGATTGTCTATCTGAAAGTACAGGGTGTCTTAAGTTTTTCAATTGGATATATTTTGTTATTTTGCCGTTATCTATTACGGCTGTTCTTCTCCAATATTCTTTTAATTTTAAATGGACCTAAATTTCTGGATGATGTTTTGTGTCGTTTGCTTTGGAAATTTTTCTCGTACACGGTTTGTCCTATTGAAAATTTTTTGTGTCGGTATTTTTATTACAGGTTGTGGTGATACGTTCCTTGTCGTTATCTAATTTATCCTTTACTTTGTCATTCACTTTGTTATTCTTAGTAATCGGATTTGTTCTAGCAAGGTTAAATGTAGTCTCTCGATTAGTCCGTTGGATTCAGGGTGGTTTTCAGTTATAAAATGAATTTTTATTTTGTGGAGTTCTAAAGTGTTTTGTATCGTTTCATTTTTAAATTCGCTGCGGTTATCTAATGTTATTGTTTCGGGCGTTCCATAAAATGTATGTTCTGTAAAAATCCTTGGCTTACGTCAATACTATTTTTAGATGTGATTGATATTACTATTTTTGTGAATGCGTCTACAATTGTCAAATAGCTTTACGCTTCTGCTACTAAAGTATCGGCATGTAATTTTTGAAAAGGTTTGTCAGGTGTTTTAGTTAACATTAAGGGTATTTTTGGGGGTTTCCTGTCGTATTTCGCTTTGTCTCGTAGTTCACATTGATTAATAAAGTCTGTAGTTAATTTTTTCATGTCCTTGAAATAATATCGTCTCATGATTTGCTTTAGGGTTTCATTAATTCCACGATGGTTAGTTTTTCTTTCATGCGCAACAGCCCATGAGGTTTGAAAGATTTCTAACTGTTTCAGAAGTTTTAGATCGCGTGAAAGGCGACAATCTTATATTTTCATGTTTGGCTTCACTTAATTTCGGAGGGGGTTCTAACCCTCCTAACCCCCCCCCTTGGCTACGGTCTTGATTTTGTGATCTGAGTGGCGAGCATGGGCGTAACCAAAGACCACGCCGCATACTTCGGGGGCGAATTGCGAGGGCCCCTAAAATCTAAACCTCTAATGTGTCCATTGTTACTCTCCTACAATAAAGAATGCAATGTCTATAAATTAAGCATATATTCAGTCGCACATTCAGCAATGCTTTCAGTAATTTCAGTAATTATAAGCTGAAATTGAGTAAACAATAAGACATAGGGTGACAGTATTAACAATAAGTTGCATTCTTTTATGTATTAAGCGCCAGATTAACGGGCAGTGTGTAGCGGCGCTAAAATTATTTTGGACTTTCCCTATACCTAACTGTAAACGCTAAACGGTCCAGGTCTTTGCTCTAGTCGTTTAGTAACCCCGATTCTTGTTTGAGCCTTTTCTTTTATTCCTGCGTTTTGCTTTACCTGATTAGGTATTTGTATTTGCACTCGGTTCAGTTTTAGTTTAGTTTGAAGTTCGGTAATATGTCGTCTAATACAAAATATAAAAGTGGTGCTGAAAAACGTAAATTGCGGACACACAAATCGGAACAACAACAAAAACTTGTAAAAATAACAAATTTTATGGTAGAAAAAGGTGAGAATGCTGTGAAATCGCTAACTAGTACTAGTGTCGTTGCCACTAATTTGATTGTTTTGCCAATGTCATCAACTAGTATTAGCAGTAATACATTGTTCTCCGCAACACTAGCAACGTATTGCATATCATCGAGAATGTAGCAGATCCAAGCACATCAGGCGTCGACGTCGAATAGTTTCTTTTGAAGAAGATGAAATAGCACGACCCGTATTTATCAATGAGGATAATGAAACTAGTCATACTAGGTAATATACTATTTTTGTTGTTAATTAACCTGATTATAAATAATATTTAGGTCAGAACATATATTCCATCCTTCTGACAAGGGATTGTTCAAAGACGATATTGAAAGCTTCCACATTAAAAAAGAAATATTAATAAATCGCCCGTCGAGACCTATAGGAGCATTTCAAAGACTTGAACAATAGATCATTTTCCGAATCATATTACTTTCTAAAGACAGCGTGGGTAAAAGGAGTAAAGGTGAGAAAGGATTTTCAAAAAAATAAAACTTCACGAGACTTCCGCAATCCACTTGCAGCCATCGCTAGTTTACGATTTAAATTAAAAAAAACAAATCCCTAGAATATATAACTGAAAGTACATTTAAGAAACAAGTACGCTTTTGGAGAAATGTGTCAACGCGAATTACTCATATTATTCTAACTCTTTCTGCTCTAAACATATCATTTCGAGGACATAGACAACAAGCAGGTGCAGAATGCCCTGATGGCAGTGGGAATTTTTTGGGAATTGTAAGTTTAATGGCAAAATATGACACAACTTTAGCGGAATTGATTCAAAAGCCAAAATACCAAACAAAATTTGTAAGCCCAAGTATTCAATACGAATTAATTACATTACTCGGGGACTCTATAAAAACCACGTCACTAACCGAAATACGTAAAAGTGCATTTTTTACAATTATTTTAGATACAACTCAGGATATATCCAAAACAGACCAATTATCTATTGTTATAACATACGTAATTATTCATAACGATCCCGTTCATAATATTCCTATCGGTCTAAAAATAAATGAATCGCGTTTTGGGTTTTTGCGACATTCATAACCAAACAGGGCAAAGTATTGCTGACTCTGTACTAGCTTTTTTAGAAAACAATTCGATACCTATTGCAAAATGTCGTGGGCAAGGGTATGATGGGGCCGCGAATATGAGTGCAGTATACTGCGGAGTTAAAAAAAAATTAAAATTGTTCAACCCTACGCAGAATATGTTCATTGTGCTTCACACAATTTAAATTTAGTATTACAAGATGCATGTAATAATATAATAGAGATAAACAATTATTACGCCTTGATACAGCAGATTTATAATTTTTTTGACCTGAGTATAAAGAGATGGAACCTCTTATTGCAAATGCAAAATAGTACACCTTTAAAACGGAACACCGTCACATTAAAAACATTATCCGCAACTCGATGGTCATCGAGATATCAAACGGTCATTTCAATCAAACACAATGATGCAATAATTTTGAAAACACTTTTTAAAATTGTATTAGTTTCGAAAGACAATGAGGAGAAAAAAAGCAGCTAATGACATAAAGTTGATCAGTTTGAATTTGTATATATTACTATTTTACAATGTAAAATTCTGGACTCCATTGAAGTTGCCACTAAACATTTGCAATCTATTAATATGGATTTATCGCGGGCCACTGAATTGTTACTAAATTGTAAAAATGCTTTAACAGATTTGGGAAATAATTACGAAGAGTTTCTCAAGGATGGTGAATCATTTGCAACCCATCACGGAATTACTTCTAAATTCAAAGTAAGTCGGACTGGTCGAATAAAAAAGCATTATGATGAACTTTGTCAAGATGAGCGCATTTCTAACAGAAGTCAAAAATACAAAATTTGCGTATTTTTGGCCAATTTAGATATTATAACTTCGCAAATACAGAACAGGTTTACGAGTATGAGCAAAGTGAACGATGTTTTTAAAATTTTGGATCCCAATAGAGAATACCTTTTTTCACCCGACGAGGTTTTTTTTCGCGAAGCAAAGAAGTTGATTGGAGCTTACCCGCTAGATCTGGCTAATGACTTCTTGCAACAACTTCAATTTGTAAGAACTTCTTTAAATCCCCAGCTGCAAGCTGCTAGTTGTATTTATCAAGTAGCTATAATAGTTTTAATAGATATCCATTGTACTAGTGCCTGCATTCCCGAAGTATGTAATGCTTATTTATTATTTATGACCCTATCCGTAACATCGGCAAGTGCAGAAAGACCATTTTCGAAATTAAAATTAATAAAGTCTTATTTACGAAGTACCATGTCTGAAACAAGATTATCGTCTTTAGCATTAATAAATATAGAAAATACTATTGCAAGACAATTAAACATAAATACAATAGTCGATGTTTTTGCAGAAAAAAATGCTCGCCGCAGAAATCTTGTATTTTAGCAAATTTAAATATTAGAGACGAGTAATTAATATGTAATGTCGTTTTCGTTGTAGTAGCTTATTACTTATTTTGTATTCTACTACTAATGTTATATTCAGTATGATAAATTGATTAATAAAGTTTAAGGTAGGCATATGTTTTGACTTTTTTCAACGTTAAAGGGCCTTATTTTTGATTGGCGGGGGGGGCTCATAAATAATTGTTACGCCACTGGAGGCGAGCATTGCTGTAAAGGAAGATTTTTACAAGATGCAAGTAAACACCACTACAAGTATATTGCTGAAACATCATTAAAAATGTAGTAATTTTAAAAGCGATTATTTTGAAAGAAGAATGTTGATATTAGTCGGTTGTTATCGTGCAACAGGAAACAACAGACCACTATTGTGTAAAGTGGATCGTTGTTTTGCGCATTATTGCTAAGTTAAGTTGCGCATTGTCGGTGTTAGAATTTTCAGTTGTATCCTATTAATTTAATAAGGTGTACTAGAAAGTACAACAATGCGTTGCCAAATTAAAACATGTACTACAAATAATTTATCAAGCAAGCAAGAAATAAACCTTTATATAGAGGAAGAAAGGAACAGAATATATGGAGAGCTATGATAGAGGAAATGAATTAAAGGTTGACGTACGCGAAAGAGAAATGGATAAGAATTAATTTGAAAGAGCGTTCTGTAAGGTATAGGTCCATTTAGAACTATTGATCAAACTGGTCTAATAGATACAGCTGTAGACTAATTAGACCAGTTTGATTAATAGCATTAGTATTCTTATTAAATATTGTAGTAATGTACTAATTAGCTAGCCGCAGTGTGCTCTGTACTAAATTTTTTAATATATAATTATTGAGTGTTAAATATATGTTCAATTATACGTATATGTTTAAGCTTTTTATAATTGGTATGTGTTAAGTACATCTCCGTTCAAGAGTAAAAAAAAGAACACCACTTAAGAAAGGCCATTAAATTACAGCCAAAATATCTGGATTCTCGTACTAATAAATAGTATTTTGATTATGTGAATATTGGTAAAGAAGTTAGGAACACATGACATGGTTGCAGCTTTAGTATACTTTAAGTAGAAATTTCTCAAGATAAGTTCTAGACTTGTAAAATAAATGAAACTGAAGAAACACCGTCAGATTTCACGAAAAATGTTCTTGTAACGAGCTAAAATAGAAAGATAAGAGGATTATAAAACAATTTGATTAGCGTCGCATATGTCAAAGATTTCAACTCCCATTCTATAAGGAAGAATGGACAGAAAAGTGGAAGATGACTTGGAAGAAAACCAATTTGCTTTGAGAAAAATAGGGGGGCAATAGAAGCAGTGCCACAAAATAACCGATAGACGGTAGAATAAACAAAAATAAACAGACATATTTGACCTTTGTAGATCGGAAAAATACATTTGATAACGTCAAATTGGAAATAATGTTTAAACTATAGGTTCCAAATATAAAGACCGATGCGTAATTGCAAATATCCACAAAAACAAATAGCTCACAGTAGATGATCAAGAGAATGAAGCAAATATAGAGAAAAATGGCACGCCAGGATATTATTTACCAATTTTTAAGTTAGACTTAAGTAAGCAATTATGCAAGTTAACTAACAAGTGAATACTAGAGTAAACGTTGAAGGCAAAAAATATAAATGCTAGGATTTGCGGATCCATAGTACTTTCAAACAATGGCACAATCAATCAGGAAGCACGTTAATTAGTATGTGTAAAGTTTTAAGGGAGAGCTACAATATAAAATAAATAAAAATAAAACAAAAGGAATATCGTGCAGTAAAATAATCAGATGGATTTTTTGAATGTACAAATAGTGCAGGACGTCGTTACTGAAGACGCGGAATTTTGTTATTTAGAATTACAAAAGATGGGAGAAATTAAAATAATATAAAGTACCTATTAAATCGTGCTAACAGAGCAAGCTTTCTTCCACACATACAAGGTTTTTTATTATAGTGCAATACGAAAATGTTGAAAATTAATCAGACAAACATGAAAAACAATTCGTTTGGGGAAATATAGTAAAGAGAGGAAATCGACATTTACGACATCCAGAACTGGTAGCCTTGATAATGTGGGAAAGACAGATGGAAAAAATTGCGTAAGTAAACCATGACTCAAACATGTATGTTATCGACGATGTATAGTGACTTAAAGTAATTGCCGCAGAACAAGAAGCTTTGGAAATTTGTATCAAGCTAGCGAATTAATCCAGGATATACAAAAGACCCCACTTGTCTGGTAACCAATACAAAAAAACAAAACGGACACTCGTATTAGTCCTTTTATTCGGTCTGGATTTCTTTAAGATGTATTTTAAACTCTCCTCTGTGAGTAATACAATTAAAAGGTCATATCATTCGTCCTTGTATCGTAGCCAATTGAAGTTCATTCTTGTATATAAACGTTAAATTAACGTGCAAGAATGTTGGTCGATTATTTTCGCGCGCTTATAATGAACGCAAGAGAAGATAATCGTTAGTTATTTGTAAAGGCAGCAGATTCAGGACACTGCTGGAACGCGTGGACCATTTTATGGAGATGTACAGTTAATTTCATCAGTAAATAGTTTGCAGACATTTAGGAGTGTTCGATAAAGGACCTTTTATAATTAAAATTATCCTTGCAATCTCTCCCTTCCATTCCAAATACCCTTGTTTGTAGTTCGGTTCCAAAAATATGGGTAGCGTTATCCTACAGAGAAGTTCAACGGAAATGCTTTTCGTAATCGATGTCTATATTTTCTCCATACTCTAAAATAACAGTAATTCACGTACATCGGTTATCACTGCTTTCGATTAAGCATTTCATTATAGGGATGTGTCACTGAATACTTTGGTAGTGAATAATTTGTAAAGATAACGATAAAGAGTAGCTGGAATTATTAATAAATTTTCAAGTTTTATTATGCGGATAATTGATTGTTGTACTTATAAGTATTCTATTACTAATCGATGATGACACTCAAGGTGTGTGCCAATGCACGTGTTTGTGTTGCCTTGATCTTCAGTAAAATATCACCTGCGTAGGCGTATGCAGTTTTCGTGCTATTTGAAGCTTTAATATTTTAGCGCATATCATTTCATAGCAACGGAAGTGATAAGGGAATTGATGATTTTCTTGTCTATATTACTTAACGCAGTTATACAGCCAATTCTTTTCGTAGAAATAAAGTACTTCAACTGCAGCTTTTATCTACTCCCATATATTGATAGCAATTCTGAAAATAATCCTATTTTAAAGTCAGCAAATATCTGATGATGAGTTCAGAATGATTTGTGTCCCACTTGTACTGTTAATCTTTCACAATGATCCAATTCTGAAAAAACAAAAGTCAAAAATGTGTTTTTACGATGAAGTATGAAAAGCAATTATTTTAGGAGTTTTTGTGAAACACTTAGTTGCTGAGTTGTTGCTTTTAAACAGAACGATGTATAAATTACTAACGAAAATATATTGATCGCACAAGTAAACTATTCATTTTGACTCACTCGGACCAGTTTATGAAATCTGAGTTATGAATAAATCAGATAGTCAACTCAAATTGTGCGGTATTGTTTATTTCATAAATGGATAACCCGACCCTCAAAAAATTGCCCGATTTTTCCTCTCCGAAGAAGTAGAGTGTTGTGTAGCTGTTAATAATTCGTTTTTAAACTCTGGATGGCGAAGAATTACGCTACGAAGCTAGACGGAATTTGTCAATAAAAACACATGCCGTTTGTTAATGACAATCATTTTCGTGCGTGCGTGGATGCGTGCGTACGTGCGTGTGTGTGTGTGTGAGGGCGTGCGCGCGCTAACTGAGGTATTCTTTAATTAGTTTCAATGAAACTTGGTATAGATTTAAGGCCGACACTGAGCTCTTTGTTTTTGGGCCGGATTGGTATACAGTAACTGGAGTAATGTCATATCTAAAATTCCTCTTTGATATGTTTTATTGATGAAGAACGTTATACGGTACAATCTCCCTATGAATTTTAATATTTTGGATAATAAAATTACATGTTTCAGACCTCAGGCTGAGCTCATCCTCAGGTTAGCAATAAATTAAAATTACCTTTAAGGGTACAAAACTGACCCATCTATAATATAGAAATTCTAAAAAATGTGGCAATGTAATAAATTAACTTACCTATTAAAGTATAGCGAAGCAAAAGTTTTATGTTAATAATAAAACATTAAAGATTTTTAAATTTGAAGTCCCTCCATGGAGGAAAGCCCATGAAGGAGCCAAAACAGTCAAAAAATTAAAATATCGAATTTTACCAGTATACATCGTTATTTTATTTTTTTGACTGTTTTGGTACCTCCATGGGATTTCTTCCATGGAGGGGCTTCAAATTTAAAATTTTTTTAATATTTTAATATTAATGACATAAAACTTTTTCTTCTCTATACTTTAATGACAAAGTTAATTTATTTAATTGCCATGTTTTTTAAGAATTTGTATATTACAGATTGTTCTGTTTTGTATCCTTGAAAGTAATTTTAATTTATTGTTAATCTAAAGATGGCCCAGCCTGAGGCCAGAAATATGTAGTTTTATTATTCAAAATACTATTAAAATTCATAGGGAGATTGTGTGTTATAACTTTCTTCATAATTTTTACTCTATTGCCAGATATTTTTTTTCTTTCAATTCATAATGTATATATATATATATATATATATATATATATATATATTGATGTGACAATGACCGACGTTGGTGCGTCACTAAAAGAGAGCTGCGATAACGTCTGGCGTTGGTGCGCCGCTAAATTTATTGCTATGACAATGGCTGCGTTAGGTGCCGCTAAAGGAGTGCTGTGATACCGATACAGCAATTGTAAAATTTGAAATTGTTGACTTACCTTTCTTTCTAATTTTACTTTGCCTGGCTAGCTCAACGGAAATGCTGAAGTTTACAAAATGAAATTAAACACAGCAGTATCAAAAAAACATCTATACAGTCTAACATATTTTCTCTCATACAAAAAGAATATAGAACATTTACAGCATTAATCTTTTTCAAGCATAATATTATTTCTAACAAGTACCCATTTACTTAATTTTCATAATGTTGGTTGCTTTATCTGGTTTTAAATTTTACAGAACTCAAACCTCTTATGGATAATTTACCTGGCTTTGATTCTCACGTTTGTAAGGTTTGTTTTGGCAAAAATCCTTGACAGATAATCTATTAAAAAGGTCAGTGTTTCGAACTCAAAGCACAAACTTTCCTCGGCAAGTATCCTTACAAAAAAAATGATTATATAATTCAGACCTCTTTTACTTTAAATTTAAATGACAAATACTAAAATATTAGTTACAAACAATATTTTAAAAGCAATACCTGCAAAAATCCACAAAGCGCTTCTCCAATTCGCAATCAACAGTATTAAATATCTTCCGCTTCCATTCTTAGATTGACGTCAAATCCCAGTTTACAAAATCATGCATATTATTTAAATCTCCATTTAGAAACCAATGTGTATCCTCCGTTTAATTATTCAATAAAATTTTAAATAGCTTTTTATAGCGAAGCATTTCTCATCTTCATTGCATTTACCAATTTTCATATTTACGCAGGTTACGTTTAAAATTTACTTCTTTATTCACTGTTACATGGTAATTATTAATAACGGAATGCGTATTGCATATTCCAAAATAACATCTCAAAGTAACATTTTTGCGATCGAATTTACTTCTGTTTATATATAAATTATCTCTTTGCTAGTACGTTCTAGCTCCGTACTGAACGTATTACACCGTAGCGATGTAAAATTTTGGGAAACTTCTCATTAGCGTTGAAATCGCTGCGTTTTATCACCTCGTTAATGTTGATATATGTGCTTAGTGATGTGCGCTGTCCGTTTTTCTCTAACACTTAAAGTTAGTACGTAAGGCTATTAGACCGCGTTCCTATTGACATTTTTATCACATTTTATGGGTTTTAATGTTCCTTAGAATAAACGTTTTCTTTATTAATGAGTTTATGCCATATTTCTTCTTAACTGAAGTATTCTCCCGAAAATTCCTTCTTAATTTCGTCTATTCCAGATAATTCTTTATTTAAAATGAATTTATGTAATACAAAAGTCAATTTATATGATTAATTTAAAACCTTCATTGCTTTATAAACGGGTTTTGCACATGCAGAGACCCGCGTCTTCATAATTGTAATAAAAGATCGGTTTTCACGGCAAAATGTGTTTTAATACACACTTATTAAGATTAATTGTAGTTTCGTCTTACGTAAAATGCGTAGAGCTAGCACTATTCTATGCTATTTACAGCAAATGAAGAGCATTTTTATATGCATGAGAAATGTATTGATAATTAATAAGTGAAAATAAACGACTTCGTATTTATCTTAGGGTGATTATTTACAAGCACGATTTAAATTTGTGTTTTTGCTATTGTACATTAATTGCAATGTATTTACATCTTACTTCTTACATCTTACATCTTACTAGTCACTTAATTTAGACCAATAACAAACGTTTCAGTTCAGAACAAACCATTTCATTCGTCGAGCGCTCTCATTAATGCAAAGTCGACCTGATCTACGATACGTAAATTTCAATTAAACTATTAATCGCTCCAAATGTTTCCTATATAAATAGCAAATTTTGTTTTGATATCGCTATTTATCATGCAAATATTGGTTTATATTGAAAGCAATAACGGTGAAGTACGTGACGATTTCCTTGCAGTACTTTATAGTAAAATAAACGCAAATTTTTCAGTAAAAGAAATCTTGCTTACTAAAAATTTTGCATTGACACCGAATGAATGATAAGAGTAAAATATCCATCCATTTAGCTAATATAAAACGTACTTTTATATATCGAGCGTTCTTAATGAAAGTTTACGCTTTTATAATTAATTATTGCGAATTAAGATTTTGCTCTTTTTGACAAAGATGGCGGTTTTTTCTGATTCTGATTCTGATTTATGTTTTTTATTTATGTTTAGAGGCTGCAAATACACATGGGCCGGTTTCAATTCAAAATGTGTTCACTCTTGTGATAGGTTGAAAAGTGGGTTGGCAAAGTACGCAGATGGTGGTAATCTGCTATATAAGGAGATTGCTCCTAATATTAATTTGATTAGTCAAAGAAAAGCAATATGGATTTTAATACTCTTAATAAAACCACATATCGCAAACCTTATGTAAATTCAAAAGATCTTGTAGTGAATAAGAGGTTTGAAGTTTTAAAAGTGGAAACAATCAAGACAAAATATGGAGAAAGAGTATTAGTGGAAACAGAAGAGTTCAAGAGTATATTGCCATTGAGATATTTTGAATACCTTCAAGCACATGGAGTGAAACAATTAAATGAAAGTATTGGCTCGAACAAACACGTATACATAACTAGTAAGGGATCGATCGGTCTAACTGTCAACATAGAATTTTCAGAAAAATATGTCACTAATTTAAGAAATTAGTTTATTATTATAATAATATACATCTTGTTCTTTACTGTTTAGTTTATTATAACACATCTAAGTCGATTGTATAAAGAATGATGTATTTAATTAAAATGGGTTCTGATTTATGTGCGTTTTACTTTGAGGTTACTACCTTGTTTAGAGAAAATCTTGTTTCAAAAGAGAAACTTTTATAAAATACTTTTTTATTTTACAAATTGTTGAATATTTTGATCTAACTATTTATAAATGAAAAAGTATTTATTAACTCCCGTTCTTGAAGTATCTGCTGCTCCCTCGCAGCCAGTTCCTCTCTTTTTTGCTTTATTATTTCTAGCTCCAAATCTAGACGACGCAGTATCTTCTCTCCACGCTTTTTAAATGCGTTAAGCAACTCTACTGTGTCATCTTCGTAGGATTTGTCATCATCACAGCAAACAGCCATATTAGATTCTGTACATAACTTTGGATCGGAATTATACTAACTTTAATTGTTCTTAGTTGCGTGTGTTGCATGTGTTCCTGTCTGTTGTACCACAAATTCCACCCCCGCGAATAGACTGAATCGTTGCCAAGCTACACCAGTGCATCCGGCTTACCAAGCTATCAGGAGACTTTCGATCAGTTACAGAAAGTAAAAGAACAATCTGCAGTTGATAGTAGTGTCAAGTTTCAAGTTGATAATGGGATAGAACCATGGACACCCCACACTCCACCAACTCCAACTGCAAGGCTATCAGTAGCCGAATTAGTCCAATTCTATAGAAACTCTTCCGGTGCTTCTGGTTGTGTAAGTTGAACTATTTCATACTTGTTATTACTTTAAATATCTATCCGTTTGTTGTGCAATATCTTTGTCGTTCTGATACCTTTTACAATAGACTTGCCTGCTATTAAGAAAAAAGAAAGAAAAAAATCAATACTACTGAATTACTCATATCAATTGTGTCTTACCTATTTATCTTTTTAACATTTTGGCTGATTTATGTTTAATTGGTGTGAGGAAACGTTTCTGCTACTCCCCAATATTACCTCACTTTGTGATAAAAAATTTTGTAATGCTTTTATCGTGATTATATTATATAGTTTATCTAAACAGTTTTATTTACATTCTACAAAGTACTGAATAACTTAGACTTTTCATTGCTGCTATGCTTATTCTTTTTTTTCAGGTTTGCTTAACTAATTTTCTTGCAGGTATTGTCACTAACTCCTTACCGCCGCATACATTATATGTCAGTCTGCTTTCTACAACCCCCCCTAATCTCCGATTGAGCCCGGTCATTCCGTGATATCTTTGTGTTACGCACGGCTACGAGCCAACGTAGCATAAATTTGGCGCCCAACGTGGTGCCACGATTAACGTAACAATGTATTGTAGAGAAAAAAATAGTAGTAGTAACCGTTCTGTTTTAAAAAAAATCCAGTTTGTTAATAACATACCAGTTAGTTTATTTGAGAAATGTATAACAATACTTTTATTTAAAATTGTCAAAGTTTATGGCTGTTTACTAAATCACTTAATAATTCAAACATGTAAAAGATATTGTAAAAACATGTAAAATAATAATAAATAGACTGTGATTGCTAAATGATTTATTGTTTTTTCATAATTTGTAAAGGTACAGTAATAATAATAATAAAGTAATTATAATATTCTTATGCTGTTTGAGAGTGGATACATGAAGTATAAGGCAATGACAAGATGTATTTGGCAAAACGTTTCTGCTAGTTTCAAATTCTAATCTAATATCGACAGTACCAGATTTTAACGCTTCGTTTTGTCTAGAACAATCTATGACTACTAATGGTGCAATACTTCGTAAATCTTCAGGATTAAAAAGTGGTTCATTTTCCTTTTCGTAGTATGATTGCTGAAACTGAGCATACATCTCATATAACAACGCAGTCTGTTTATTCTCGAACTTCAAATTTAAGTTATCGTACGGGAAAATTTCTGAATTTAAATAGAGTTTCATGTTGGTTAAATAGCAATGATCAAAACGACTGTAGTTGCTCATGTATCTATTTTTTCGGTTGGTTTGAAAACCAACAATCACAAATCTTGGTTTTTCTAATTGTGTTGTTGTTTTAATGTTCCATGTATGACGTTTCGTTTCTTGTAGAAGTTGATATTCATGCAACTCCCATTCTCTAAACGGAATATGCAAATCCTGATTTTGTGCAACGCATTCTATTAAATTAATTCGTTGAGTATCATCAACGGCTACATGCGGCATTTTCCATAAAACTTTGTTTAAAACAACTTTTATTTCTTCATCGGGTGTAGGATTAATTATAGCATTAGTATCAAAACAAGAACGTAGTAAAACTAACCCATGGCGGAGGTTTAAAATAATTTTTTTAAAATCTTCGCATAATCCGAGAATCATTGAAAGGTTTATTGCAACATTAAAATTCCCATTGGCATCAACTATTTGCGAATCATCCATAGGAAACCACCCAGCGTTTTGTAAATGTTTACTTTGATTGCTATTATATGAAACATATCCCTTCATTATAGACGTTAATCCAGGATCCCGAACACGATCTACAATGACACCACCAATCTCATATCTAATTTCATCAAAAAGCAGCAAAATCCCATTATTTACAAACTTTGCTGTCTGAGACGGCGTTCCATTTGTTTTAATTAATTTGCCTTCTATGTACAGCATGCTCTTCGATGGTAAGGTGTATACATCTTGTTGTTGTATAGGGATTCGAATTTCATCATTATTGTTTAAAGATGTGTTAGCATAAGGTTGATGAGTATGTTTTTCAATATTAACAATTGCATTGTCGAAGTAAACTTTTTCACGCACGTTCAGTATTTCACTATTCGTTCTACTTTTTAATTAAATAAATGCAGTCCTAACGATTGTAGAAACTGCCGGTTTTGTGTTGTTAGCGGTCTTGAAACAATTAATCGAGTGTCGATTGCTTTGAAATTTCCAGCATTTATAGCAATTCTTGACATGTTGCGTGCATTATACTTAATACCTATGGTTATTGCAGATTTTTTTTAAATGCAACCTTACAGCTAGCAGTTCTCCTCTGAAATTAACTAAATTTCCATCTTGATCTAACACTTTAACTATTATTTCATTTATTATACGTGACCTGATTGGTAGATATGATATATGTTTATTGTTTATTAAAAAAATGGTTTGATAATAATAAAAAACAATAGAAAGATTGTGTCTGTATTATTTATTTTAATATAATTTTACAATGTTAGCCTTATTAACTATTATTATTATAACAACTTTTAGCAAACATTATTTTTATCGATCCAGCTATTGTGTACGTTAGAGAAGCCTAACCATTTTACAAAGACTTTATTTCCACTCTTTCTTAGGACTTTTTCTACCAGGTAAATTCCTGGATGTTTAACCTTTTGCAACTCCATTTCATAAAATGCACCTTTGATTTCTTTCTCGTCTTGATCTTCTAATATATATGTTGTCGGATTGGTTACGTTTACCTTTTTAATCTTAAAAATTTAAATATATGCAGTAAACTTCGACTAATTAAATTAATATTAGGAGCAATCTCCTTATATAGCAGATTACCACCATCTGCGTACTTTGCCAACCCACTTTTCAACCTATCACAAGAGTGAACACATTTTGAATTGAAACTGGCCCATGTGTATTTGCAGCCTCTAAACATAAATAAAAAACATAAATCAGAATCCACTTTAATTAAACACAATTGACTTGAATGCGATATTTTGCATCTGGCATACTTTATAACTTCTCGCTAGAAAACCAAATTCAAAACATCTACACACATTTTCTCTGCACTTACATTTTTCAACATACGTGTGTTTTGAAGTATGTATGTTCCATTGAAAGTAATATAAAGCCGGTCTGACTTCAAAACATGCTCACAAGTATTTTACATTAAAAGTATATAAGGCCGATCCTAATTCAAAACGGTGCACGTGTAACTTCTAGCTAGAAAACCGAATTCAAAACAGCTACACACATTTTTCTCTGCACTTACATTTTTCAACATACGTGTGTTTTGAAGTATGTTTCATTGAAAGTAATATAAAGCCGGTCCTAATTCAGAAGGTGCCCACAAGTATTTTACATTTGAAAGTATATAAGAATTCATGTTTTCACAACTATTTTACATTGAAAGTATATAAGGCCGTGCACGTGTATTTTACATATGTAAAATACGTGTGGACACGTTTTGAATTAGGACCGGCCTTACCCCACTACTCATAGGTAACCTTTCTTGTTCTGTTTCGGTCCCTATATTCTAACCGACAACATAATATTACCCATTCCATAAACAATAAGTCCCTCTTAAGTGGACATCGCCTGCCACCCTTACTTGAACTCGATGTTTGTTTGTCTTGCGTTATCTACAACTTATACTCGGAAACCTTATTAAAACTATAACCGTCAGTTTGTTATACAGAATCCACAGAATTTCAGCGATTTAAAATGCTCGCCCTCCCTCCAATATACAACTAACCTTGCTTGAAATCTTAGAAAAGCGTTTTAACAAATTCTCATTTTCACTATAACGTGCCTTTTAAAGGTTACATATATACTTGAAAACTATAACAGTCAATGTTTGCTTTTAGAAACATTACTTAGACAACAATTTAAATATGCAACAGAAATCGTTAAAGCTTTATATTTACACCCTATGCTACACTTACAATGATTAAATATGTTTATGATTTTAAATACACTCTTAAAATATTTACATTATAACATACGCTACTTTAATTAGTATTCATGGTTATACCCTTATGCTATATTTGCATTTAAGCATCCTGAAAATTCTTTGTAAAATTAAATCTTACACTAGTAATTTGCAAAAACGTTACAAATTGTTGCTTTTTGGTATTTTTAACTTAAAATCGCTTTAAACGGTGGAGTTTTCGTAGACTTAAATTGCATACTTAATCTTCAAATTTTTGATTTTATGAATCAAACTCGTCTTAAAATTGTTTTATTCAATGCATTAAATTGTAGATCTTCCATTTTTTTGCAATATATTTTAAAACAAGTTTTACCTTTGAAATTAATTACGTAATGTATTTTAACTATAGACAATGACGTGTTTTTTTATGAATCTCGATAAGTACTAACTTTCGCATGCTCTGTGCACCTGTTTGAAAATACAATTTCCGTCTTACGTCATTCTTCTCGAATGCACTCGTGTATTCTCAAACATTCTAGGCTCCTTTCAGTGCTTTTCTTATGGATCGTTTGTTTGTTATGTATTTTAATATTCGATATACGATTCGACTTAAAAATTTGAACTTCTTAACAATTATAAATCTCAGAATTAATAAAATTAACGCTTTCATATAGAAATACGATCTTTCGGTTATTAGATATAAATGAAATTTTTTTTTAGAATAATGCTTTATGCGCTACACATCAATACAGTGCATTTCAAAAAAGTTTCCAATGTATTATATAAGAATAAATTATTAAAATAGTTGGTTTTCCCGCATTTTTTCGATTTGTACAAATGGAACCTGCATCATACCTTATAATATGGGCTTGATATGACCTCCAACCACAGTAATATATATTAAGCAACCTGGTTTTGTTTGTTGTTTTTTTTTGTTAACAACCGAGCCAGGTCTAGTACTTTCTACTCATCTTAACGAAGTTCATACTCCAATTCAACATGATTTAAATAAACAATAGAAAACTTCCAAGATATCTTTATAAATTTTTAAAATTCAAATATAAAAAAAAAACTATATAGACAAAATTCCTTTTTCAATCAATAAAATATTGGCAGTCGATTCCTACTTAGGAATAATAAAACAAAACTTTCTACAAAATAAATCGAGGGCAAATTGGGCGCAAGTGAAAAAATTACAAAAAAAAATAATAACTACTCCTTGCGGAACTGGAATAACTCAAAATCATCTAACAAATAGATGTCAGTGTTAGGATAAAATTTTCTTCTCAACGTCTCAACCGCTGTACATAAAAATTTTTTTCGAAGTCTCAAACGTTGATTAACATCGCTAAAAGAAAACTTCCTTACACAAATCGAGAGCCACGATGTTGAGCGTCAGTGTTAAAAATTTTTCCCTTGCAGAAATCCAATGGGAAATGAGTTGTCTACTTTTCTCGACCAAGATGAAGAAAGGCGATATCTTCCGGTCAACTCGAGCTCTAATTCTGCAGAGATCTATGAGACTTGGTCGTGGGTGTATAAATAATGCCTTTACCAAAACTCGAACCAAAATGGAACGACAAAGCAAACAAACAGGGCGCCACCAAGTCCTTGAATCCCTTTAAAAAAAATAAAATGGCTAAGTATTCCCTGAAAGCGGACATGGAGACGCTCAGCTTTTGAAAGAAAGTTATTATGATTAATTAAACAAAAAGGAACACAAAGTGTTCTTGAAGTTGTGTGTACCTTAATAATAAATAAATACTTCACAAACAACGAATTTGGATATAATATTTAACAGTGTAAGCGGAACCTCAAAATATCCTTACTAACAAGTTCGATGATTATATTCGTCAATTTAGTGAAAAACAGTTCTTATTAGAACTCAATATTGCAAAATGCCAGCTAAAGGTACAACTTTCGGAACACACGCACAACAATTGGTGTTGAATTTATTGACAAATTTCGAAGAATAGCAGCAGAACGGGGGTCTTTTAATTTTAGTACAATTTTAGTACCTATTAGAGAGTGGTTACAGCTTTGCAAGTTCGTGCCAGCACAGTTACTCGCATTAAAGTACAGCAGAAAACTAAAATTACTGCACATACGAGTTATTTTCTTCAGCCACTGGACGTTGGAATTTATCGCAAACAAAATGTGCGTAGAACAAGTCATTAAATGACTACAAGAAAAAAAGGTGGTGAAAAGCCAAGCCGTTATAATTTGAATGAGATTTTTACCATTTCTATCATTAAAAGCTTTTTGCCTTCAAATATAGAACACACCTTTGAAAAAACTCGCATATGTTCTTTCAATACTACTGCTCCTTCAAAATTTACTGAACAAGCCCCCGGTACTAAATTGTCCGAATCAGCTGAGCCAGATAATCCTGTGTGTTCTCTTTTGCTGGAAACAAAGGTTAATGAATCATTAATAAGCCGTAGGCCGTTATCCAAATCTTTAACTGTGAACAAAAAAGTACCCTTATTGCTTTTAGGTGATATGTGTATAGAAGTTATTAGCATATACACCCATTAATTTAATGAATTGAAATACTTCTCCAAAATATACTTAAATATCAAGTTCCTTATGAATTTCAAAGAAATATCATCAACATACCTCACTTTACCCTATTCATTATTCTGTAGGTGTATATGAATCCATAATCCAACACCTTTAACCAATCAGCAACATCCAAGTCGTGAGTTATGATCATAATCCAATATCTCTGACCAATCAGTACAAATCCCCATTTTTCGTATTCCAAGAGGTATAATCTTCGTATCATACGAAGTAGGCTGACGCACTTTGACAAATAAATTTTTCCACAACTATCTAGTAATGCATTTCTTATGCATTTAAGAATGGGTCAATAACAGTACTCATGATTTTGTAGGTGTACATGAATTCATAATCCAATACCTTTAACCAATCAGGAACATTCAGGTTGTGAATTATGATCATAATCCAACACCTCTGACCAATCGGTATAAACCTTAATTTTTCATAATCCACGAGGTATAATTTTCGTATCATGCGAAATAGGTTGTAACACTTTTACAAATAAATTTTTGGTTGTCAGTGTTTGCGATATTAGTTTAAACGTTTGGAAAATATCTGATAATGAAGATTTGTGTAGTCAAGGGAAAAATATAGTATTCTACTCACGGGTTATGGCCATTACTCATTCGGATTACACCGCTCGCCCCAGCAGGCTCGCGGTGCAAATCTTCCGAATGAAATTGGCTATCATAACTCGCTTGTTGAATAAAATACTATTGTTTGGTATAACATGTTTATTAAGATTGGTTGATATAAATTATGAAAATTTGTGCATTTTCATTTTTGACAATTGTCATTCTAACATATGTTGAACCTGCGCAGTTGCTACGTTAAATTTAACAGAGTTAAAACACTAATACGAACTTTGTGTATTTAAGGATTTACAATTTTCTTGCAAATATTTATTAATATATATTGAAGCGGGCTACTGCTACCGCGTTTCTCTAATTTAAAACAAGTAATAACAAGAGTCTTTATTACTCACTGTTCACAAGTCTAATTAACAGTATATGCCTTATTTATAGATGTTTTCAGTCCACTTAACAATGAAGCACTATTACCCTAATGAATTTACAAGCACTAATATCTTCTTAAACTAACTTCTTTACCATAGGTCCATTAACAACACTAACACAACTATTTATTTATTATACACTTCTATCTATTTATGTATACTACAAGCTGCATCTACATTAGGCACAGCATATAACATTTATGTATATTCTTGAACTTCCAAAAAGCTCAACTACGTTTACTGTACACGATATAATTTATATTAGACATTCAAGTATAGACTAACTCTTGCATTCATTAGCGGTCTTATATATACTCTGGGTTAAAAGGATGACTCATCCTCCAGTCATTTCTAGAAGAATTCTGGAATCCTTGAGAATAAACAGTGCTTGCGGCGTTTTGTGTGTTTGATGGGTTGCCTACTAGTAGCTCGCTACACTGCCCCCTCTTTAAAACCGTTACGTCTCGTAACTGTAAATACATTTTGACGCCAATTCGATGACTGATGACGGTATCGGCAGCTATCTCCTCTGGTGCATCCACCACGTCGTTGAAAGTAACAGTCAACACTCTTTTCTTGGTCTTGGTAGGCAACCGGTTGATAACAACAAACAAGGACCTGGACGTTGGTTCCCTGGAAAACTACTTCTAGCATATTTTGGACTATCCTCCAATCTAAGCGATCCAGTCTACAGCCTAGCTTGTGCACCGCTAGTCTCATTACTCCATTTTCCAGTATCTGCGCCTTAAGATTTAGCAAAGCCTCCTATAGATGTCCATAACTAGGTCTCTGCCATGAAGAATTTTTGGTGACCAGATAGTAAACATAACGATTTTTATCTTGAAGAACCAAAGCTTTTCCTACAGTTGGCTGCTGTTGTACTAATTCATTCACACATCCAAGCTTTTTCTTGAAAACAACAGCTATTCCCCTTGACATTGCCAAATCTTGAGCTACGCAATGTGCAAGGGAATACTCTTCTGGTGCTCTAAATAGATCTTGCTGTTTTTCAACAACAACGCCAAATCTCGCCTTAGCGGGACCACCATATGCCGCCATAAAGCTCTCAAAATCTACATTCGGCTCGGGATTAATAACTTGTCGAACACCATTCTCATCATTGGAGCTTTCTTGGTTGTTGCCAGCGTAGGATGTTAAACGGTCAAAGTGTACCACTTTCGGTTTACCACGGGGAGATCTTCTGATCCGGTACATTACATCATTAATCCTTTTCATCACTTCGTACGGGCCTTCCCATTGTCTTTGTAATTTTGGCGACAACCCACGTTTTCTTTGTGGATTATACAACCACACCAAATCTCCAGGTTGATAACCACCTTCTTGTGCTCTCGTGTCATATTGTGATTTCATTCGATCGCTTGCTGCCTGGATATTCTTTCGGACGTTTTCGTGAATGCTATATGATCTTTCACGAAGCTTACTAACGTAATCTTCACCTGCAATCTCTTCTCCAGGTTTAAATCCAAACTGAAGATCACATTGTAGCCGCAATTCACGTCCTAGCATTACGCAAGCGGGCGAGTACTCTGTGCTGTCATGTACCGAAGATCGGTACGCCAGTAGGAACAAATGTAAATATTGGTCCCAGTCTCGTTGATGTTCAGAGACAACTTTGGCCAGGTACTTCCCTAACGTCCTGTTCATTCTTTCAACCATTCCATCCGATTGGGGATGAAGTGGCGTGGTTCTAGTCTTCCTGATTTCAAGATGCTTGCAGACATTTTGAAACAATGCCGATTCGAAGTTCCGACCTTGATCGGAGTGTAATTCCAACGGAACTCCAAAGCGACAAAACAACTCCTTCACTAATACATCTGCAACCGTCTCGGCTTCTTGGTTAGGTATAGCATATGCCTCCGGCTATTTGGTAAAATAATCCATTGCAACCAAGATGTATTTATTTCCGTTCTCTGATGCAGGAAATGGACCAGCTATATCAATGGCTACCCTCTCAAAAGGATTCCCCACGTTATACTGTCTCATTGGTGCTTTCCGTTTTGTGACCGGGCCATTTGCAGAGGTACACAATTTACATTTCCGGCACCACTTCTTCACATCATCTTTGCAGTTCACCCAATAGAATCTTTCCCTCACTCTTTCGAGAGTTCTTTTCACGCCAAAGTGCCCTCCGGAAATACCATCGTGCAAGTGCTGCAACACTTCCGGCACTCTGCTTCTCGGCACTATCACTCAGTGCCATCTTCAAATTCCAGGCGTCGTTTCAAGATTCTATTTTCCATCATCAAGGAGTCCCACTGTGCCCAGTATGCCTTCAGGCTCCTACTTAAAATACTAATTTCTTCCCAAGCTGATCGTTGTCCTATATTTTTCCACTCAATAATACGTCCCAATTCGGCGTCATTCTCCTGGTCTTCTCGTATTCTTTCGAGTTGCCAAGTATCATCGGTTACCGTTATTCTATGGATGACACTTATTTTCTCTTCCATCTTGGAGCAATGATTGCAGTTTACCGGACAAGGTCTCCTTGACAAAGCGTCTGCATTCCGATGGCTAGTTCCTACCCGATGTTCTGTGTCAAAGGCATATTCCTGCAACCGCTCTATCCACCTTGCCACTTGCCCTTCAGGATTTCGAAACTGCAGTAACCATTTCAGTGCGGCATGGTCTGTTCTCAACAGGAATTTACGGCCGTATAAGTACTTATAAAAGTGCTCTACGGATTTGACGACGGCCAACAGCTCCCTTCTTGTCACACAATAGTTCCTTTCTGGCCGCGACAAGACCTTGCTGAAATCCCCAATAACTTTTTCTTGTCCGTCCTGCACTTGAGAAAGAACGCCTTCTATAGCTGTGTTACTGGCATCGGTATCCAACACAAATTTCCCCTCCATCCGTGGATAACTCAAAATTGGTGCTGTAACTAGTAGCCGTTTCAGTTGTTCAAATGCACTGTGGCAGTCGTCATTCCAATCATATTCTTGTCCATATTCGGTTAATTTCGTTAACGGTTTGACAATGTTCGCAAACCCAAGTATAAAACGTCGGTAATATGTGCACAATCCTAGAAAACTGCGTAGTTGGTGTATATCTGCTAGTGTAGGCCACTCTTGTACCGTTTTTTTGTCAGGGTCAGCTCTTATTCCGGTCTCCGAAACGACATGTCCTAGGTATTTCACCTCTTTTCCAAACAGGTGGCACTTCTTGGGGCTCAATGTAAGGTTTGCCCCCCGCAATCTTTGGAATATCTCCTCTAAGTTCTTAAGGTGTTCTTCAAAAGACCGGCCTAACACTATCACGTCGTCTAGGTGCACCAGACAAGTCTTCCAAGACAGTCCACGCAGTATCGACTCCATCGATCGTTCAAAAGTTGCAGGGGCATTGCATAATACAAATGGCATGACCTTGAACTGCCATAATCTAGTTCCAATTGTAAACGCAGTCTTTTCTTTATCGTTTGGCTCCAAGTCTACCTGCCAGTATCCGCTTTTCAAGTCCAAGGTCGAAAACCATTCAGATCCCGATAGAGTATCCAAGGTGTCATCAATTCTGGGCAAAGGATAGCTGTCTTTCTTTGTCACATTGATAAGCCGCCGGTAGTCTACACAAAACCTTGTCGACCCGTCCTTTTTCTTGACAAGCACTACCGGGGATGCCCATGGACTATTCGAGTGTTCAATCACTCCCTGTTCTTCCATATCGGTGATAATTTGCTCGGCTTCCTTACGTTTTGCCAAAGGAAGCCGCATGGGGTGTTGTCTTATCGGTTGCGTATCTCCAGTATTGATCTTGTGTTGCACAACATTCGTCCTTCCTTTCTCACTATCATCCAGTGCAAACACACCTCGATATCGTCCGACCAGCTCTTTTACCTTGCCCAGTTGGTCGCCGTTTAATCCTTGATACGAAGGTATTAACATATCCAGCAATTTCTGTGAGCAACCGTTGGCTGGTTTATCTTTCGTGTCGTCCACACAACGTTTAATATGGCATACTGGAATGCAACTTCCCACAATCGTGTCTTTCTTCAGGGTCACCGTATGCGGATTAATGTTCAGCACCCTTACTGGTACCATATTTCAAAACTTTACCAGCGTTCTTCCAATCAGTAATCCCACCTAACCCATTCCCGATTCAGTTGCTTCCATCATGCATACTTGTCCTTCCCGGAGCATACCATCCGGGCATCCCATTACTATCATTTCCGCCTTCTCGGGTATTTTCATATCGCAAATCATTCGAACTTGCATCGTCTGGTTACTCCTACCTTGAAATGGAATCTCATCATCATCTATCCGAAGCACATTTTCTTTCATGTTCACATGAAACCCATATTCTCTCATGAGATCTATTCCCAAGATCACTTCTTCTGTAATTTCGGCTACCAACACTCGATGATTAATTAATTTGTCCCCAATTGTCAAATCTTCTACACCACTTGCCGTTCGGAGGCACACCGATACAGGTAGCACTTTTCCACGACCAACCAAATCTGGTCTCACAATAGTTCTTGTCGCTCCCTTATCCACAAGTAATTGGACAACCCTACCATTAATTCTACCATCGATATAAATGCTTTCCAGACTCCCCATCGACGATGCAGCACGGATGATAATCTCCGGGGCACTACATTGTGCTGTCGACGTTCGCCCCCTTACGTCGACTTGCTTTAGTTTTCCTGCTGCTCAACCGGTTGTTTTTTGGTTGAGTGCAGCGCCTCTGTATATGACCAACTACACCGCAGTTCCAGCATCGCAGACCCCATCTCCGCGGTCGTTGTCTTTCAAGCTTTTCCACACGGTTGATTATTTCATCTATGCTGTTTGGCGCTTGATCAGGTTCTTCTAAAGCAGACCGAACTTTGTGACTCATCCTGTGTGATGTCTGCTTAGCTGCTTCAAATTCAAGCGCATGAGCCAGTGCGTCATCTAACATTTTTGGCCGTGCTAGTCTTAGCGCTTGCTGTATTTCGTCATCTTTAACGCCATCCACAAATGTTTGAACAGCCAGTTGTTTGAGGAAACTATCTGGTGCCGTTGGGTATGCCAATCTAACTAATCTGGCGATGTCAGCTTCAAATTCTTGCAGGCTTTACTTGTCTTTTGCGAGCGGTTCTTAACTTGTGCGTGGTAAACCTGTTGAAGGTTAGCATCTCCATATCTCATCTCAAGCTTCGATGTTAAGAGGCCGTAATCATTCTGCTGGTGATCGGGAGTCGTTTGTAAGATGTTAAGAGCTTCCCCCCGTAAGGCCACTATTAAGGAGATAGCCTTGTCTTTGTTGCACCAACCGTTGGCTATTGCAGTAGCTTCAAATTGTTTCAAATATGTGGGCCAAGGTGTTTTACCATCGAATGTGGCTGTTTTCACTTTAAATTTAGACGGTATTGACTCGCTTTTTTCCATGCTTCTTATTTCTGGAATGTTCTGATTTACAACTTGGTTTGCTAATTCAAGTGGCCGCGTTGTTAGTGAAATCACTTGTTCTTGCAGCCTCACCATATCTTCTTCCATTTTTATCAATTTACTGTCCAACTTTTGCTCAACTGTTTTTACTTGTTCAGTGACATCTTTTTTCAATGCAATGGAGCTTTCCAAGAATCTTTGTTCTAACGTGACTGTTTTTTCATTCAACTTTTCTTCTAATTTCGCAGCATTTTCGCTTAACTTTATTTCCATTTTCGCAGCATTTTCACTTAACCTTTCGGTAAGGTTTGATTCCAGTTCAACTGACCTCACTACGTTTTCATTTAGTGTCACTTCCAGTTTAGCCGACCTCTCCTCCATACCGGATTTAAAATCCTTAAGGAAGTTCATTAAAGCTTCTACGTCCATCTTACTTTGACTTCTTGTAACTGGCATATACAAACTACTTAAACGTCTTTAGACTTGTGTTTTAAATTAATCACTATATACCCCACACCTGACACCAGTGAAGCGGGCTACTGCTACCGCGTTTCTCTAATTTAAAACAAGTAATAACAAGAGTCTTTATTACTCACTGTTCACAAGTCTAATTAACAGTGTATGCCTTATTTATAGATGTTTTCAGTCCACTTAACAATGAAGCACTATTACCCTAATGAATTTACAAGCACTAATATCTTCTTAAACTAACTTCTTTACCATAGGTCCATTAACAACACTAACACAACTATTTATTTATTATACACTTCTATCTATTTATGTATACTACAAGCTGCATGTACATTAGACACAGCATATAACATTTATGTATATTCTTGAACTTCCAAAAAGCTCAACTACGTTTACTGTACACGATATAATTTATATTAGACATTCAAGTATAGACTAACTCTTGCATTCATTAGCAGTCTTATATATACTCTGGATTAAAAAGGATGACTCATCCTCCAGTCATTTCTAGAAGAATTCTGGAATCCTTGAGAATAAACAGTGCTTGCGGCGTTTTGTGTGTTTGATGGGTTGCCTACTAGTAGCTAATTTTACGAGTGACTAATTAAATAAAAGTAGGTTAGTTATGAGCAATAAAGTCTACAATAATTAAAATGTTTGTAAATAAAATTTAATTGGCAATGTTACTTTTTCCTATAACACTTCTCTATCAATGTAAGTGGATGGTCATTTGACTTAAAAAATCCATATCGAAGTAGAAGCATACAATGTTCGTGTGATGATCTTTCCTGGTATACAACTATGGGTTTAGTATGCTATTTGAAGCTAGATCCTTTACAATAAACGATTGTGCTATTGCATACTGTAGTTAAATTATTAACAAACAATACAATTACGGCTAATTTCCTAAAGGGCTTTCTTTTTCGGAGGTGTGACAAACTGAATTATACATTTGCTGTTTATTCATCCACATTCACAAACAATTTTTATGGTCGCGGTTCTGCAACTTCTGGTTGGTGTGATATGGTAAATCTCAACGGATCCATGGAGAGCAAGTTAATAATTATTCAGGTATAAGGATTAGATTCCGTTTAATTGATATTTAAATAATGCTGCTAATCTAATTGTGTTCAGAATTAATTTTGAGCGCTTTTTGTTATCAAGCATAATTTTTACAAAGTGCCGTTCTAAAATTGCAATAGCTAATTTAATAGAATTTGGTTAAAGTAAAACTTAATGTTACCGCCATTACCTTTAAGTAAAATATCGTTCCCTTCAGTGTGGTGAATGGCCAATTGATACAATAAAAAATACAATGCAATATAGGTTTAGGATCAAGGAACATTTCAATATTGAAAGAATGTTACAAGAAGAAAATTGTATTAGATTTAAGGAAGAGAGACACTGTATGTATTTTAGATGAAAGATGAGGTAAAATGCTAAAGAAGAAGAGCCGAGAAAGAAATAGAATTGTAATTAGAGCAGGTAGGCTAGGATGAAGGATAGTAATTTGAAAAATAAGGTGGCAAGGGAGTAGAGGGTACTATGGAAATAATATATAAATGTTTTAACATGCGAATTAATGTATAAAAAAATATGACAAATAATTTGTAAAGATTATTTTTAAAAATTTATATATATATATATATATATATATATATATATATATATATAGTTAGAATTAACGACCTCTGGTTTAATACTATTCAGTTTTTTCTTTTATGGGTTATAGGTCCTGTTTAAAAAAATAATAAAAGGCGTACTCTTTTTATTCCATCTGAATTTTCGAGTATATTTGTACTCTTGGTCACAGATTACTAAAAATTACACGTTGTATAAACACAGTTATTGCAAATATATATATATATATATATATATATATATATATATATATATTTATATATATTCAAAGATAACAATACACCTAACAGTTATAAAATAATTAAATTGTGAAGGAGAATTTGTATTGAGAAGCAGATTTGTATTTGTGAAAAGATTTTAAGCCATACAGGATCTCAATTATTATTAACTTCAATTCTTGAAAACTTTTGTCCTGTTTCGACTAGTGACTGTTTGCTTTCGTGCAAATCCAAAGGCATTTAAGCCTTTAATGGCACCTTTACCTAAACAAAGAATAAATCCTGCTCCCTTTTCTAAATTGGGAGTTGATTATGCTGGACCTTTTTCTATAAGGATCGATTAGGTCGTGGGCCCAAACTTTCAAGATGTTACATTGCGGTATTTGTGTGCTTTGTTAATAAAGATGTCCATATCGAATTGGTCACAAGCCTCTCTTCAGAAGCGTTCTTGGCAGCATTGCGCCGGTTTTAAGCCCGCCTGCATGTTCTCAAATATTTCGACACCTTCACTTCGATATTTTGTATAACTACATGTTATGGAATTTAATAAATCAATTTGGTCCTGTAAAACATCATAATACAATTGAAACAAGTATTTGTTCAACACTCTGTAGAATGTTAGTAGTGTATTTAGTTTAAGTCGAAGTATCTCAATTTATCTTTATTGTTTGATAAATGCCGCAAATGTACTCGCTTATCCTTATCCTTGTTTTCTGAAAGAATGTGTTCGCTTTATTTATGAATAGAAATAAAGTTTGAATAGCATAAATTTTCTACAAATGTGATTAACAAAGGCAATCGCTGGTTTTTGTTATCTATTTATGCATTAGAACAACTTTAGAAGTGTTCTTTTGACATGTGTTACTCTGAATCGATTATCATATCGTTTCCTAAACTAACTGTCACTTTGATCTTGTCTTTCGACATCCTTGCATGTGCTTTCTACGTGGTTAATTCTAGTATTCCTGGAGCGATGCACGTCTTTCACGAGAAGTCGTTATCCTGGGTGCATCGATAAGTTATTACGCGCTTATTAATACTATTAAGATTATCTTTTAGCTCTTCTACGTGCGCCAAACTGTTCTTTTACGTAGGCCTACTTGTTCTTTTATGTAGACTCAAATGCTCTCTGGCGTAGGCCGCTGTTGCAGTTATGATCGCAACACTAATGATTTGGCTGTTGTGACACTTCAGCAGTGAGCGAGTTGTAGATGTTTAGCTATTTCGTCCCCACGGATATAGATGCAAGATAGGTACGCCGGCACGTGAAGGTATGTGACTTGTTTTCTTTTTTTCGTACCAAAGGATAAACCCAAGTCGCATTGCGCCGACGGGTGAAACGCGTGTACCGAACCCGTTTGGAAAACTAGCTTCGCTGGTGTTCATTATTATACTGTATGTTTCGCAAAATGTTTGTCTAAAAAAAAATAAACACTACGAAATGCGCACTTTGAATTTTAATTATTAAAATTGTCCGTAAAATATAACTTTTTATTAATTTTTTTTGTTTAAAATAAAAATTTTTATTTTTATGATAAATATAAAAAAATCTATGGCGATGTACTTTTCTTGTCTATGTAAACTACCCCACTCTCCGCATTTGTAGTTAGTCCGGTCTTTCTAAATTTCCTTTATCTTTTATACGTGACCGTAACTCGAGCGGACCCTTACTTCTCTTTCCTTTCTGTTTCTGTCTGACCCGTGCGTTTTAATCTTACATCCGTAATATTTATATTCCGATAATGGTCGATCTTTTGTCGGTACTTGCTCAGAGTTAAAACAAATTAAGGATTTCTTTTCCGATAACCAGTCGAAAATTGTCAATAGTTTAGCATCAGAGGGCATAACTTGGCATTTAACGCCTGTATATGCTCCTCATTTTGAAGGCATTTGGGAAATAGGTGTCAAATCACTTATATTCTACTTAAAACGTATAGTGGGATGTCAATATTTCATGTTTGAACAGTATTCTACTATTCTGGCTCCGATTGAAAACATCTAAATTCTCGGCCTTTTAACTCCTCTCTCATCCAATTCAGAAGATTTGCAGGCTCTTACTCTTGCTCACTTTTTAATGGGACGTCGAGCTACTGTTGTAACCGACCATAATTTCATTCAAACATCTATTACTCGTTTGTTGCATTTTCAACTTGTACAACGAGTATAGCAACGCTTCTGGTAGCGATGGTCAAAGAAATATGTGGGTAAGCTGTAAACGCGTGTGAAGTGGCGGCAAAATAGTGACAAGCTGTAACTTGGAGACATGGTGTTAATCATAGACGATAATTTATCACCCTTAAAGTGGTAGTTGGGGCGGGTTGTGCGTATTATTCCCGACAAGCACAATAATTCTCGAGTTGCAGAGCTCAAAACAATTCTTGGAACGGTCAAGAGTGCCATAGTTGTGATTTGTCCTCTTCCAACAGACAATTGCGTTTAGTTCCATCTCAAGTTTTTGAAACGATTAACTTGGAGGTAGGGGTGTGAAGAATGTATTTTCTTCTTTTTGCATCCGGTTTTTATTTATCGTAACGCTCATGTGTTGTACATAGTTAAAGATTTTTGTAAATAAATACAAAACAAAGGGATGCAATATGATATTAGAAATTCGCTTCTTGCACTTCCGCCTAGACTTCTTTCCTGGGAATCTTGAACCCGTCTCTGATGAGCATGCTGAACGTTTTCATCAGCAGATTTTTACTATAGAAAAGGGGATCTACGGCAAAGGGAGTCTCAGAATGCTGGCCAATTACTGCTGGAGCTTGGAGAGAGACAAAAGATGGCAAAATATGGCCGACACATCGTATAAAGCTTCTTAGGTAATACAATTTTTTTTGTAGACGGGTGAGATTTAATATTGTTTATATCTCCAATAAACATAAACGTATAATTTAGAATTATTCATCTTGGAATATATTTGTGTTTTGCTTTTGAGAAATTCAAAATTAAGCGACCTGTAAAATGAGAACAAACAAAGTTAATACATTTCTTTATTTCATTAATTACGCATCTGATGGAGGCTGGTACAATATCGGTCTCCAAAGTCAAAAGTCTGCTAATAAATTAGAAGCTATTATTACATCGTCTACTTGAGATCGCAATTGAACTTTCCTTGACATTCCTTATGGAAGTTTTATCGACGTGATTGGTAAATTTGTTAAATTAAATAAGTACTGCTCTCGTGCGGTTGCATGTCTGTATTGTCATGAAATATCTAAGTACTATCGGATATAGTTTTTCGTGCACCCTGCGTTTTATAACTGAATTTGAAAAACCTAAATCTGAGGTAAGAATTTACAATTGTAATTTTTAATTTTATTTCTTGTTTGCAAAAAAAAAATTAACTTTAGGTAACGTTTCTTTTCCTTTAAGCGTAATCGAATTTCATGTGTAGGTTCCAGTCTTATTATAACAGTGCTAGTCGTATTATCAAAAATTATTAATTAAAAAAATTTCGTTTCTTTGGTTCTATATAAGCATCATATCTGATAATCAGGTATACAAATTCAATCAAAAACTGTAATTCAAATAATCTTAAAATATTTATTAGTGAAAATTTCAAATATATCAAATTTAGAGCAAATATTACTTTCAAGAAAATATATATACTAATGTAAAACATATTAAATAATCGACAAAAAATTATAATTTCAACCCAGTCGGGTGCCGCATCTTACAGACTGGAACGATGGAAGTTTTCGCTGCTCGAAACCTCGTCGTTTCTCGGAAAGGGGGTTGTAAAAAAATATTTGTAAAGCCAACAAAATGCTGTAGCACCAACAAACACCTACCAGCCTACATATACTCTCAAGCCGACCAACATCGTTAATGTCCAAGCATCCCTGAGCTGACCATCATCCTCGAGCTCATCCATCACATACTACGACATCAGGCTGGGGTCATCGCCTTTGTCACTGCACTGCAAGCAACTAGTTGGAACCTAAGCCTAACCAATCTAAGGGTAGCAGCCAGTGGCCATTGGTTAAGAATGAGTGGTTTTGCCTAATCCCCAACGGATTTTTTTGTGTCATTCTGCGTTGGAAAGTCAGAGGAGAACCTTCGTCCTGGAAGGACATTAGCCCGTTGAATAGCACCCTGAAGTCGTACTGGACATAATGGTTTTTCCCGAAAGTAGAGAACGGGATCTTGGTGCCATCCTTGGAGAGTGGAGATGGATCCATGAGTCCGCTTCAGGTGGTGGCTCCTAGAAGCTGAATGTCGGAGGATTTAGGACATCTGCGTAATGGTACCTCGGGAGGATACTTCAGTGGTTAAGAAGATTCTGGAGAAAATCTGAGCAGGATTTTACTGCATAGTCTGCAAAGATGGTGTAAAAGAGTGTTTCCACAAGTGTCAAATGAACCCTACATTTGATTTTCCAATGCTCCACCCGAAGGTATTACGTTGGCCAGGAAACGAATTTTTTTACCTGGAAATTTTGAATTTTACCAATCTCTTGCTGTTGCAAGCAAGGTAGGGATCTTTAACGTGCGTGACAACACCCACACACGGAACCTCCATTTTACCTCTCATCCGAACGAGGGCGTATTTTTGTGAAAAATGCTCGCCTAACATTTTTCAAGCGGACGATGTTGGGATTCGAACCCAGGACCTTGGGCGTAGTAGTCACACGCATACCAACTACGCAACGGAGCCGTCGAGAGCAGATGTATGCACATTACATGTGATTTTCCAATGCTCCACCTGAAGGTACTATATTGGCCAGGAAACGAGTTTTTTACCCGAAAAAGTTGGGACTTTGCCGAACCCTTGCTGTTCCAAGCAAGGTAGGGATCTTTAACGTGCGTGACAATACTTACACACGGGACCTCCATTTTACCTCTCATCCGAACGAGGGTTTATTTTTGTGAAAAATGCTCGCCTAACATTTTTCAAGCGGACCGTGTCGGGATTCGAACCCGGAACGTTGGACGAGATGTATGCACCACTGTAAAACATTGAACGCAGGTCTGGACCGAGCTATGATTAGTTCATGTCCGTGTACAGCGGCACAGGCAAAGCGAGATTCGGAATCACAGAAGAGATTCGATATAATCTATTCGATGCGTCACCGGAACACTCCCTGGCGCATTGCGTATCGGCGAACCTTGATATGTCACTGAGGACTGACTCGGGTGTTTAAAAATAAATTTGGTGGTTTTAATCAACTTTGCCGACAGCAACCAGAGGTTGGAAAGGCCAAACGGCTAAAGGACCGACATTGAGGCATCCACTACTTGATGACTAAGCAGCAGGCTTCTGGTAAATCGTATTATCAGGATCTGTGGAAGGCGTTAGTGGACCTCAAGGGTCAGATAATTGAATTTGAAGATAAGAAGTTGGCCATACAACGATTGGTTGTGGGCTCAATGGGTTGGACTGGAGAGTGATAAGAAATATGCTAGAGGTAGTGTTCCAGATTTTGGTATGTGGTTACAATCCTAATGGTACGGCGCCGCTATGAACAGTATTGATTGCTACTTCTATCAACATGGGAGATGCAGAAATGGTTCAACGGCCCTTAGCGCCGCAGGGACTTCGAACGCCAGGTTCACAGAATGTTCTGGGACAGAACAGCTTTAAGAGGGGGAGGGGTAGTGCAGCGCTTTTCGGTCTAGCATTGACTAGAGTAATTATATTAGAACGCATACTAAGGGTTGAATACACAAAGTATGATTGACGGATTCCCGCTGCGTTACACTTTTTGAGATTTGTTGGTTGACAGGTACAAGACTGCATATAATATTACAACAGCGTATATTCGAGAAGTTATAAGGAATCTCCAGATAGTAATTTACATAATTACTACAATGTCCGTGAAATAACTAGTACAATTTGAATAGGCACGTTAAAGAGTTCCAAAGTCGGTCAGTTCTAATTCTAGCTTCGATCACAATAAATCTCGATTTTAGTTCTAGTTAAAGTTGAGTGCTTTATACTGTAGTTTAAAGCTTTAGAATATGTGATATAAATTACTCTGCTATTGACATAAATTGCTCTAATCGATATAAATTAATTATAGTAATAAATGCATCGTATATAAATTAATTGTAGTGCTTCAAGATTAACTTAATAAGAAGTTTAGCATAGTAGTGTTAAGAAGATTGTACTTGTGCTGTTAGTTAAAGCTCTGAAAGTAAATCGTTGTGAGCTTTTAGAAATTTTATAGTACTAAGAGTTGTTGAATAGGCTTGTATAATTATTTTGAAAATAAAGAACTGTTTTATTGCAAATAGACTTTCTTCGTTACAATAGGAAAGCAAAGACTGAAGGTTCAAATCTTTAGAATAGAAAGCTCATACGCAGGAGTAGTTTTTAATAAGTTGTGGCAAAACTGTGTATAGTTATGATATTTATTTGTTATGAAGATCATCATATTTTTTAAGTAAACAAGTAATACAATAAAGTACGATCTTGTATAATTTGTACACATTATTTGTTTTGGAAATATATAACTATAACAGGAGAGAGCTTAAAGGCTATTGAACGTACTAACTAAATGTGTATGTAATAAAGGTTGATGAATAAAGGTATAGACCTTTGTATTATCCACTTTCTAAGCTCGTTGGTGCAAATTTTATTTATTAATGAAAGTACTTTCAAGGTCAATGAAAACGATGTACTGAATAATGTGAAGGCCTGTATTTATGTATGTGAATTGACCTTTAGGGCGCAGTACCCAACAAATCCCTACGCACTTATAAATAAAACCTTTGCAATTCTATAAATTCAGTGCTATCTTTAAATCAACAACTTGGACAATTTGACGCAAACAGTTCAACATCATTTTTCGTTTTAATGGCCGAGAACTAAAATTAGGTTCTTGACTATGATTGATATATCCGTTAGCTATTAACGTCGGAAAAAATAAAATATATAAATAGTAGGTTATCCAAAACATTATTTATTTTTACTCGTCGTTACTTGATAAATGTCATACAATTATGTATAAGGTGCGCCACGATAACGAACCGTTAGCCGTATATGTTAAGCTAATATCAATTAAAATTTGAAAATTTCCATGTGTGCATTTGATAGTGTGTTATTATCTCTTGAAAGTGCTCGTCACCGCCCTTTATTATTTCCGGTTAGGTAGATAGCAAGTAACTTTGTTACTTTAAATACACGACTGTGCGTTATTACCTTTTTGAATTTTAGGATCAATTTAAGTAAAAAAAAAAGTAATCGTCAACGTATTTCTAATTTTAAAAACTTGACATCTGTAAAACAAATTAAAAGTGAGTTTCACAGGAATATCTGAACAGAACGAGAACGTATCTTGATTTTTTTATATTATCAAGTTTATTTAGAAAATATCGACAACTGTTTCTTCTCGACTTTTGCGTACATTCATAGTGAAAATGTTTAAAGTTGCTTTTTAGTGGTGCCCTATCTCTTCGGAACGACTTCCTCGAGTGTGATTGTGCGAAGTTGTTGCATGAGCGGTATACATGCGAAGAACGTCGCATAAAGCGCTCCGTGGCGCCGCTTCACGATGCATAATATTCACCTTGAGGTGGAATAAAAAGGATAGGTGCATCTAGTCTCGCCCTCTCGTGACACAATTTGTAAATAAGTCGAAAGTGAAATAAAACACCTACTCAGAATAAGTATTGTGGCGCCGCTTGGTCTACCTGTGATAAGAATAATGACGTTACAACGCAAACGAAGGGTTTGATCACAAAAGATGAATGACAAATCCTGCGGTGCGAGATCTCTTAATTGACAGGTATAGGACGTTGTATTTGAAGATTACAATAAGAAATTTCGAGAACGTTATTTCATAGTTTCCTGAATGTTCGCGAAATAACTAGCCCTATGTAATAGAATTAAATAGCCGTTAAGGGATTTCTCAAGTTCAGTTTTAATTAAAGTTGACTTCTGATTGAAACTTTGATTACTGTATGTTCTAGTTTAAAGCTTTGATACTTGTAATATGAAATAAGTAGTGGTACACATGTGACATAAATTACTATTGACATAAATCACTCTTTTGATATAAATTATTGTAGTGATCATATAAATTAATACAAATTAGTAAATAGTGGTGGGATAGTTAATTGTAGTGGTTCGATAATAAGTAATTAACAAGATAGCATCGTAGTTTAAGAAGATAATACTTGTGCTGTTGGCGATTAGCTGATAGTAAATTATTGTGAGAGCTTTAAGAGAATTTCATTGTAGCTATCGGTTGCTGAGAAGGCTTGTATACTCAGTTTGAAAATAAGGAACTGTCGTATGTGCAAATAGAGCTTTCGTTACACTCCCCACAATGGTCATAACAATGCTAATTTCACCCGTACGTGTTTCGAAATTACTTTACGGAACCACAAGCATAAGATCCAATGATTCCTCGTATGCCACGCATTTCTCCGGTTCAGATGTGTTTGGTATTCTCACTTCACTACATTTTTAACTCTTAACTAACATCCTTTAATTTTTTCACTTTCCAAACTTAACTTGTCCAGGACCTCACACAGAACAACCTCTCCTCGTCCGCGATCACACCTCATACCCCTACATAATTGTGGTTTGCAGGTCAACGAGTTTGATACAACTCACTTCTATCATACACCCCCCCCCTCCTTTTCTATTTGTATCTGTACAGTTTTTGTTTTCAGGTGACAGATTTCTATATGACTGTCTGTAGTTCTACTCCCATTGTGTTCAACAGAACTTATTGTCCTCCCACTGTAAATCATATTTTATTATGGTCAGGGTCTAGTTACCACAAGGTTCCAAGTTTACTTGATGCTCTTACACCATTCTTACGCTTTCAGTCTATTATAATGAGACGATTATATACATCATTGGTGTAAACCTATCCTTTTGTATTCTACTTTTTCAGTGTCTGATTAATACCTTGTAATAAAGTGTATTTGGTTTCCCTTTTATGGTAATTGCAACTATGTCTATTAAATGTACTTCATTCAACTAAAACTTCAAAAGCTTGTAATTGTAATAAAAAACGGGGTAATTATAAACTTTTTGTAAGTTTATTACCCTTTATCCTCGTGACTATCAGCTATATACTAAAACTCTCTATTTTTAATCTGATATCACTAGGTCGAGATTTTCTTCTTTATACTCCAAGCCCAGGGTAATGTCAGATGGAAAACGGCTTTAGACAAAGAAAACTCTTAGGGGTTAAACGGCTAGTAGAGTGTTAGCTCTGGGTAGATCATGAGCATGGGTCATGGGTGGATAATCGACCAAAAATATTTTTAATAGGCGCCACCGTATTTTTTAATACAAGTGCCAACAAAATTTAACTGTGTTTGTATAAGGGGAATGCGGAAACCTTATCTTAACACCACTATCATAGCCATAAAATTTGAATTTCACTCTTTATCACACACTTACCAAAACCTCAACCACCAGATGTGAAACAGTTGTCTCAGCTTTACCTGTGAACAAACAAAACACCACATGGACACTATCTGTGTCTTCAAAAGCATATGCCAAAATAGAATAAATGAATTTAAACATCTGTGAAATACTAAAAGGATTCATTTTCATTACTCTGTCTTTTACTTAAGGAGGATTTGCTCTAGTTTTCTTTCCTAATTTAAATGTTGTATAATAAAACGTCTTTCAAAGGAAACAAAAGGAATTCTATTTATATATAGAAATCTGATTATATACATGTGACTGCAATATATATGCTTACTATCTTGTCATAAATTTTTATAAAAGAATTTTAGTGAAGTTTAACCTTCAAAATAAATATGTATAAATTAATCATTTCTATAAAATTTAGTTTAAGCAAACGTGTCATAATTCATTAGTTCATAATACATGATTTTATTTTTACTATAATCATTGAAGCGCTTCCTTGACCATTTACAACAAAGATTGATCATCAGAAAAATAGCGATCATAAAATGCAACTACTCAAATTTAACTGTAATCTACAAAAAATATACGCGAATTTCAGCACCAATAAAAGCTTTTACATGACCTGAATGTTTTAAGCAAAATGTGAAAATTAAATCAAGACTGCATCTGGCGTCTAGATTAGGAAACAGAATCTATACTATTTTTTTATCTGACATAAGTTGTCATTCTAAATATCTTAAAACACATTGAATGCGTGTACAAATAACTGACAAACTAGATATTTATTCGGTGTGTTATTAACTTTAAAAAACTACTTTATATTTTTGTTACTCTAATAATCAACGTAGGAAATCTCATAATAATTTACTATACTTTCAAAGTTACGGAAAGTTTCAAACACTCACGTGTATCCAAATAAATTGCAGGTGCAAAATCATGACGTCTGCTGTTGTATTTTTCCAGTGTATTAATCATCAGTGAGTTTGAAGTACCAAGATTCTTTGTTGAATAAACCATTGCTATACGGCGTAGCTAAATAGATAGAACGAAACCATAACTGCCTGCTTTAAATTATTGCGACGAAAATTTATTATAATTTAACATTGAAAATTGTTGTTGTAGATATGTCCATAAGATATTGCATGTCTTAAATGATGTATATTATCGTTCCATGTTCTCAACTCAAGTTCTTCTTCTTGACTCTATTAGACGCCTCGTGTTTTAGTCGGGACATCTTGACTTTTATCTCTAGTCTACAAAAAGCGACTTCACTCTTCGACGTTGGGAACAAAAGTGCTGATAATTAACTGGACAACGCTTGGTAACAAGCCTCAGAATATATATCTTCTAGAATCTATGTGTTATTACGAACATTATACTTTAATTGTTATTGGCTGAATATTTACGAATTAAATGCTTTAAAATTTATCTGTTTTATTATTAATTTATTAGGCTAGGTGTAACTAGAAAAAAAATACGTTACAAGCTCATATTTGAGATGCATACATTAATTATTATCTTTGTGGTGGAATAAAATTAGGGATTTCATTGCAAGTTTGCTTTTAAACATTATTTTACATGAACACTAAGATTATACAGGGTGCTTTAATAGTAAGTTAGTCCATTCAAGATTAAATATTATTCCTTTCACTCTAATTTAAAGTTAACATAACACATCATATTACATGTCCTATTTTTAAAGTGTCTAATTAATGTTTTTAGTTTCAGATAGCGATGGAAGAGGAAGAAGTTTATAATATATATGAGGTTGAAGATATTATGTGTGATCAAGGAATCCTAACTAGCGAAGCAAATAGAAACCTGTGTGGTACAACAGTAGATGAAATATCAGCAACGTAAGTTGAATTGTAGACTTATAGCATAATTAACCACTAGTCGTTTCTTGCAAGCAATATTTTAATTAAGCACTAAAATTATAAAGCTATATGTCAATAAGGAAGTCTGCAGAACGTTATGACGTTCCAAAATCTACATTAGCGGATAAAGTGGCGTGCAAGTATACGAAATTAACAAGCGGACAAACAAAGTTAAGCGAAAATGAAGAAGAGGAAATAAAAAACGAAATATTGAGTTCTGCAAATGGGAGCTTTTTCATAAATAGAATGGACATCCATGAAATTGTAAAACTATATTTAGGTAGATCAGGGAAAGGGTAACATTATTTAAAGGTAGCAGACCCGGGTCAGAATGGTATTATGGTTTTATGAGACGAAACCAACCTTTAACAGAACGTCTTGCCCAAAATATAAAAAGATGTCAGGCAGAGATCAACAAAAGTACAATTTCTAAATATTTTGAAAACCTGACACAAACTTTAGAAGGCATTCCGGCAGAAAATATAATTAATTAGGACAGATGAAATATGACGGACGATTCTGGAAAAATAAAAATAATTTGCAAAAGAGGCTTGAAACATGTTAATAGAATTATAGATTCTTCAAAAAGCAATAATGACCAATACTGTAGCAGGCATCCTTCTCCTCATATAATGTTGTCTTATATGCTGTGCATATCTACCTAACCTGAACGGAACGGGACCCACGAGGCATCGTATATAACAGGACCCAGGTTCGTGGTTTGAAGCCCTGATTTTGGAGACTGGTTTACTCAAGTAATATTACAGTATTTTCGTCGATTAAAGGCTAAAAAGTATTAATTGGTGACAATTTGTTGAGGCATTCATCACTCCATAAAATTTCTAAATGTGAGAAAAATAATATCGATTTCGTTTTATTGTCACCGAATTTGATGCATTTGGTGCACCCACTAAATGTTTCATTTTTTGGCTCCATGAAAAAACATTGGATGTTATCGTTAACAAAGGAAACAAAAACAAGGGTGTTTTGCCACAATCTGACTTTTTCCGAGTGTTAAAAAACCTTAGACTCTTAGAGTCCAAACTTGTAAAAAAATATTAAGGCAGGTTTTTAAAACCTGTGGAATTTGTCCATTGAATGAAAACGCGGTTTTGAATAAACTGCCTGATTCACAGACTGTCTAACAAAATTCCAATCAAAGTAGGACACAATGTTTTACAGAATGTTTAAAATATTGCAGATGGTCGGAATCTAAAGATAGAGATGAAAGTATAGGAAAAAGAAAAAAAAAGAAGAGTTTGAACATTTCTGCCAGAAAAGTAGTGCGATTTAAAGGCATTTATCAGGAGGCAGAAAATTGTTGTAACCGCCCTAAAAATGTTTGCCTTGAAGAAAGTGAGAAAAAGAACTGCGACAACCCATCAGCATCAACTAACACATGTGACAGAATTGAAGCTGAATGTGATAAGGACATATCAGATGGTGATTTTGTCAAGAAAGTGAAAAATATTGATACTTTGTGGGACACATAGTTTCGAGTTGTCGATGATGAAAAAGATCAATATTTATCAAAAATATTTAGGAATCAAACAACAAAAGACTGTGTATTTTATATTTCTAGATGTGTTGGATGAACTTTTTGAAAAACATAGTACATTTGCTTTAGGAGCAAGTTTATATTTTTATTATTTTGCATATGTTATAAGAATATTTTTCTTACTTTTATTTTGTAAAATCCCTATTTTGTTCATACTTATTATAATAATAATAAAGGTTTTATTTTAATTTGCCATTTATTTCTCATTTTATTTATTGCCCCATAAAGTATTCTTTTGCTAAAACGTATTTTTTTTTTAATTTTTAGTCTCTAAACTTACCACTACAGTATGTTATATTCGGTTACTATAAATAAAGACGTTTGCAAACTCACCCAGTCAATAGGGATAAGTTCGGACACTTTAATAAAAAGAATTGCCACAAATATTGCGAACAAAACAATGGAACTATGAGTTTCATATCAGAAGGTCCAGATAATTTATATTATTTTTTGCATATTTTTTAAACAATTTTTGTTAGATGTAATTTGGAAAATATCAATAAAATATGCCCGAACTTACCCCAGATGTTAGTACTAAATATCTTATGTTTATATTATTTTAGTACAATCTTGTAATAATGGTCTTTTTCCAGGAAATTTCAAATAGCAAAAACTTTAATAAGAGACGCATTGTTACCAGCAGTATTTGGAGTATATGATGCTTATGTTCGTAATCAAAACTTTGTGCTGGAGGGTGTCCGACAACAAATATTACCAACACTTTATGCATTTTTAGTAAATAGTATATCACGTTCTTTGTCATCAGTTCAAAGAGGAATTTCTTTTCCAATACAATTCCCTAATATAATTCAGCGTCCATTACCAGCTATTGTTGGTGGAGAAGAAGATGTGCCTGACAAAAGTGTGGAGTGTTGTATACTTTATGAGCCTGACAATCAAGAAGCAATTATAGCAGATGTGATATTTATACATGGTATGCATGGATCTTTAGTAAAAACATGGCGACAGGGTTTTTGGCAATATGATAGTCAAAATATAAAAGAGACAATTATCGAACAGAGTAAATCGCTAGACGGTTTGGAATCTGTTTCATGTAAAGCAACTTCAAAACGAAGCCACTCGGATGATTATTTGAAGTATCCTTGTAAATTTTCTAAAATAGAAAACATTTCTAGCAATAATAATAATTGTATCAATGACAAAGTTAGGCTACATGAAATTAGACATGAAGACATATTGCGAGATAATATAGACAATTCATCATATTCAAAATGTTGGCCTAGGGATTGGCTTTCTCAAGATTTTCCCAATTGCAGGATTATAGCTCTTAATTATACAACAGATCCTAATTTATGGCGGCCTATTTGGATTAAGAAAAGAAATAGGTAAGGTAGTTGTATTATATGAAGCTTGTGTATAGTTAAATAGAGATACATTATTGTACTATTGTATGGAGATGAGTTAATTGTTGTTACATTCCCATGTTGTTTTTCGTTATTAATGTTAAATGTTGATACTGTAACAACAATAAACTTCCGGTCAACTGTTAATATTATCTGATTAAATCAAACTTTTATAAATAATATGGGAAAAAGCACGAAGTCATCCAAGAATATATAGACAATAGTATTAATTATCAATAACATCATAATGATTGTAATTAATTTCAAATTACTACCATGCTCTTTCCAACTTGTAGAAAGTACTTTTTATTATTTGTTTAATCTAGAGTAAAATGCTAATGTGATCTATAGTTAGACAAAGAGAAATCAGTGAATAAATCATACACTCACTATTATATTATCATTAATGGTAAATTCGGAATAATTTTAGATCTTGTATAACTACTTAGACACAAAAGTGTCATTTTAACTTGTTTGAAAGAAATAAACCAATTCTGTTTTCATTAAAACTTTTAAATAAGCTGCTCATCTATCTCTTTGATTTGAGCATTTTGATTCTTTACACATACTCAATATCCTACAAGATCAGACAATTTTCTTTCTTCATTGATTTTTCTTAATATTCGTTGGGAATTAAACCACTCGTAGTTATTAAAATCGTCTTTATTTACGTTTCGATTCATGACCTATTGTTGTGAGAATAATAAAAATTTCAAGTTTGACATTTATAACATAAATTAAAGGTGACTTTGATTTATTAATGTTTGATTTGAATAGATTAAGTGTAAATTTTAAAGTTTAGAAGAATGAGTGCCTTCAATTTGTGTTGTGCCCTGGTAGCGACTTTGAGGTAGCCAATACACTTAACGTGAAATCAGCTGATTAATTTTTATATAGTTAAATTTCATATAAATTCAATAACTTGAGGATTGCAAAACATTTTTTAATAACGTGTTTCTATTTATACGATTGAGGGGATGGTTATTAAAGAATTACGCTACCGTAAGGCTTAAGCAGACTTTTTTATATTTATCTTGAGAAGGAAAACTACCCTATTTCCACAATATTTAGTGGTGTGTGAGGGGAGGGGGTAAGTAGCCTTGCGACTACCAAGATCCCCCAACACTCGGAACATTTACCGAGCTAATATGCCTATTGTTATGTAATTAGTTATTGTATGTATAAATAGAAATCAAGTATGGAGGCCGTATTTCATGTTAATATCGCAAGGAAAACCCAGGAAAAACTTGCGATGCTACCTAAATATTAAGGGCATTTGATTTTTATTTGTTATTTCTTTTAGTAATGGAATTCATTACTTACTGAAAGTCATGGATTCGTTTGCTACGCATATATTTTTATGTAGGGTTATATAAGTAACTTCTTTGATTTTGCGTTTTTTTTTGTAGTTTTCTTCTTTAACAGTAATTTGTGCGTCCTCCCATTTTATTTTATGACTGGAGTCCCATGCATGTTGACAAATCATGAATTTTTTAATTTTCTATTTTTATATATGGTTTATGTTTTTTTAATCGTACTTCAAATGGTCTGAAATTATCCCCTATGTAGAACTTGTTACATTCGCACGGTATTATGGAGATGCAGATTTTTGAACTTTGTATTGCGTTTTTGGGTTTTGTTTGTGTTAGTTGTATTCTTAGTGTATTGTTGGTTCTAAATACTCTTTTGATTTTGAATTTGTTTTCTATTCAGAGAATCCTTTTATGTACGGTATTGAGAGTATTTTTTGACGTGAATCATTGTTTCTGTTTTCTTCTTTTCTATTTTTTTTGGAACTTTATTCACTTCTTTTTTATTACTCTTTTAGGATATTTGTTTTTTATTAGTTATATGGTAGGTAGGGAGGGTAGGTAGTTATAAGATTTGTAGATCTGGAAAAAGCATTCGACAATGTAAAATGGAGAAAAATATTTGACATACTCAAAAAGATTGGCATGAGTTACAGGGATAGACGAATAGTACATAGCTTATACAAAGAGCAAGCAACAGTAATAGAATTAGAGCAGGCACGTATAGAAGTAAACATTAGGAAAGGGGTGAGACAGGCAATGAATACTGTCAAATGCAGGATGGCATTTGGAATTACTATGCAAGGACAAAAAATTGATATGCTTAGAGTTTCAGATGATATACCGGTATTAGCATCTAGCAAGGAAGAGTTAGTAGCTGCTCTTAATGAAATGGAAACGGTTCTAAGAAAGAGATACGGTATGAAAATTAATAAAAATAAAACTAAAGTACTAGTATGCAAAGGAGGGGAAAATAAATCAAAAACTAGAATACAAATAGGTAACAAGAACGTTCAAGAGGTTAAGGATTTCTGCTACCTAGGAAGCCAAATAATGCAAGATGGGAAAAGCACAAAAGATATAAAACAAAGATTAGTACATGGTCGTGCTACAATTAACAAGAAAAAACAACTACTGTGCTCAAAAACCACAAACATAGAAACAAGGAAAAGATTGCTTAAAACATATGTGTGGAGCACAGCACTGTACGGCTGAGAAGCCTGGACAGTAGGAGAAGTGGACAAGAAAAAGGTAGAAGTCTTTGAAATGTGGTGCTACAGATGAATGATGAAGATATCATGGACAGACTAAGTTAAGAATATAGAGGTACTAAAATGGTAGGAGAAGAAAGAAATATGTGGAAAACGGTAAAAAATAGGAGAGATAGGATGATAGGCCACATACTACGGCATGAGGGAATAATGCTTAATATATTAGAAGCAGAGATATGAAAAAAGAGAAGTAGAGATAGACCTAGGTTAGACTATTGCACACAGATAGTGAAAGATGTATGCTGTAGGAATTTCAGGGAAATGTGTAGGCTAGCTCAAAATCGACATCAATGGAGGTACACATCCAACCAGTCCCAAGATGGATAAACTAATGGAGAAAAAAATAACTGTACTTAAACATGATTATTATAAGAAACTACAGGTATTGGTTGTGCAATATCATCGAATAATATTAATTGTGTGAAAGGATTTACTGGAAAACTACTAATTCGGCAAATGTCTAAGTGTTTGGGGATCTTGGCAGCCCCAGGCTGCTAAACTCCCTGCACATACCACTGAATCTCGGTGAAATAGGGCATATAAATAGAAAACAATAGAAGGGGAACCGAGCTGTATATAGGCTGTGTGGGAATTTTAGGAACTGTGTAAGCTAGCTCAGAATATAAATAAGTGGAGGTACGTGTCCGACCAGTTTTGAGACGGAAAACCTAATGACGAAAAAATAAGCGCAAATAAATCTGATGATTATTATAAACAACTACAGGTGTTGGTTGTGAAATATCTGCAACTAATGTTGACTGTGTGAAAATATATCTTGGAAAAAATATTAAATCGGCAATAGTTCAAGTGCTGGGGAACTTGGCAGCCACAGGCTGCTTACCCCGCTTCACAACCACTGAATGTCGGAGAAATAGGGTATATAATTGTAAAACAATAGAATGGGACCGAACTGCACCTAACAAGAAAGAACAGCGCCTACGATCAAAGACAACAAAAATAGAAACAAGAAGAAAATTGTTGAAAGCATATGTATGGAGCACAGCACAGTATGCGTATGAAATACATGCTGAAGTATAAGGAGACAGAAGAACGGTAACAGACTTTTGAAATGTTGTGCTTCAGATGTATGAGGATGATAGCATAGGCAGACAAAGTTAATAACAAATAGGTTATAGAAATAGTAGGGGAATACAAATATCTGTGGAAAAAAAATAGGAGAAATAGACGGGCAGAATACGTTCTAAGGCATTTTTGGGGAATAGTATGGGATATATTACAAGCAGAGATAGGAAAAAGGAGATAGATGTACACCTAGATCAGATAGTGATAGATGCAGACTGCAAATTTCAGGGAAATGTGTAGGTTAGCTCAGAATAGGAAACAATGAGGGTACGCGTCTAACCAGTTCCAGGACTGAAGACCTAATGATGATGATTACTGTACATTTGATTAAGTCTCTCTCTTTCTTTAAAATTTCATTGTTTGATGATATTAATTTTGCTCTATCAAATATGGTTTTGATAATTCGTCGTTTGACACAGTGTGGATGGTTTGAATCGAAGTATAAGTATCTATTTTTGTGTTGGTTTTCTGTATACTGATGTATTAATTGTTGTATCATTTTTACTAACTAGAATATCTAAAAATGGAAGTTTTCCATTTTGCTCTAATGCATATGTGAATTTAATAGTTGGTTCTATTTTGTTAATTGAATCTACAAAGCTTTTAATTAGTTCTGTATTATGACGCCAAATAGCATAGACATCATCTACGTATCTCCACTAGATTAGTGGTTTCAATTCTTGTGTGTATGTTACATTTTTTATGGATTCCTCCATGAATATATTACTAAAGATTGGTGATAGTGGACTTTCCATCGCCATTCTGAAGCTTTGTTTGTAGAATTGGTCATTAATTTGAAAATATGTGGTATTGACACATACATCAAGTAATTCCATGATCGATGATACACTTGGTTTTGTTCTTTCTTTAAGGTTGTCAAATTTTTGTAATTTGTAATATTAAGCGTTTTGTTTACAGGGACATTTGTGAAGAGATTTACTACATCAAAACTTATCATTGTGTGTGTATTTTCAATTTTGATGTTTGATAATATTTCTAAAAAGTGTTGGTTGTTTTTTATGAAAGAATTCATTTTGCCTGCTAATGAATTTATAATTTTTAGGAGAAATTTTGCTAAATTATGGCATGGTGAATCTATGGAGCTTACGATAAGTCTCAACGGAATGTCTCTTTTATGAATTTTTGGTAGATCGTAGAAGTGGGGTGGTTTACTGTAATGTGGGACCAGTTTGCTCCTTTTTTTGTTTTGAACTAATTTTCGAATTTATATAGTTTTGTATATTTTACTTTCAATTGATTTTGTTGGGTTCATTTCTAAACTAGTGTAATTCTCAGTGTTTCACAGTTTGTTGACTTTTGCGTTGTAATCTTTTTTATTCATCACTACTGTTGCATTGCATTTGTCAGCAGGTAGAAGTATAATTGAGTTATCGTTTTTTAGATTGCGAATTGCTTTTATTTCGTTAATACTTGCATAGAATCAATTCGCAATCTAAAAAACGATAACTCAATTATAATTCTACCTGCTGACAAAGGCAATGCAACAGTAGTAATGGATGAAAGAATTACAACGCAAAAGTCAACGAAATGTTAAACACTAAGAATTACACTGGTTTAGAAACGGGTCCAACAAAATCAATTGAAAATAAAATATACAAAAGTACATAAATTTAAAAATGCGTTCGAAAACAAAGAAAGAAGCAAACTGGTCCCACATTCATAAAAGAGACATTCCTTTGAGACCTATCGTAAGCTCCATAGATTCACCATGCCATAATTTAGTAAAATTTCTCTTAAAAATTATAAATCCATTAGCAGTTTTCCTCCTCAAGATAAATATTAAAAAACGGCTGCTTAAACCTTATGGTAACGTAATCGCACACTTATTTAATAACTATCCCCTTGATCGTAAAAATACAAACATGTTAAAAAATGTTTTCCAATTCTCAAGTTATTGAATTTATATGAAATTTAACTATATAAAAATTAATCAGCTGATTTCACGTTAAGTGTATTGACTACCTTAAAGTCGCTCCCAGGACACAACACAAATTGAAGACACTCATTCTTCTAAACTTTAAAATTTTCACATAATGTATTCAAATCAAACATTAATAAATCAAAGTCACCTTCAATTTTTGTCATAAATGTCAAACTTGAAATTTTTATTATTTTCACAATGAGCCTAGGTCATGGATGGAAACGTAAATAAAGACTATTTTAACAACTATGAGTGGTTTAATTCGCAAAGAAGATTAAAAGAAATACAAAGCAAATATACAGGGAGTATTCTTCATCGATTATGCAGAAATACATAACTTCCACCATTATTAAGCATTTTAAAGGAGCTTTTACATAATCTTTAAAAAGAAAAGCCTGTTATTAACATTTTAATATATTAACTGCCTGATTTAATAAGCAGAGGGTCTTTACCGAGAGGTAAAAAGTTGTGATTTTGCATGTCACATGTATTTTTGCACCATCTTGTTGAAAATAGCCATGTTGTAGTTTATCATTCTTTAAAATATTAGTTTTGTACCCTTCTCCATTGATAATTAAATGAAAAAAATAAAACCAATTATTGCCCTGCATGAAACTACTATCTGGAGGTATAAGTAGAGATTGGACAAAATATCCGGATTATGAGCACTGCACAGGTCCATATTTTTCAATTTACAAATCGCAACAGATGTAATCTCGGTTTATCAGTAAAAGAAGTTAATTTAGCAAGTCGTAATTCATTACATTATTGGCAAATTACTAGCAGTATCCAAGATGTTTGGAGTAGTCTTGTTTGCAAAAGCATGTTATTGGCAAGCCTGTCTTTCATTATTATTGGTTCATGTTTTATAAAAATTTCAATTTTTTGAGAAAAACTCTTTAAAACTTTTGAAGACTTGCTCTATACTTTAACGAACATTATCACTACTTCGGTAGGTACAATAGTCAAACCAGCAACATTTTTATGCATCATAATCCCTGTTTTGTGAAATACACTAATGGTGTTTGTAATTCTTGCATAATAAACTTTTGTTGCCACTATTAAATTTGGGGCATGCTTTTAAAAAAGCTCTAAATATAATCGTTGTTTGTATTTCCAAATTCCCAAACTAGCACACCACCAAATAAACTTTGTGTTCTGTTATGAAAATTGCAAGAAAGCTTCAACTGAAAGCTTGTCAGATTTTAACAAATTAAACATTATTTGGTTTAAGTAGCTTCAAGTTAAAATAGATGTTTTAAAATCCTTATGCACCTTTGATCAAGATATTTTTTACTACTACAGCAGTAGATCACACTGTAGAGCTCATGTTTCTATACTGATAAAACTGCTTACATCTAAACAATGAATGAACTCGCATTGGGCATACCCAAGGTACAGCTTCATCTTCTAATAACATTGTGCAACAAAAATATTATTTATTTACCCTATTAATTTACCTTGTATATATCGCTATAGTGTAGCATAACCTTGAACATACACCTGTAGTTCGTATAAATATAAGAGATAAAAATGCAGCAGTGTGTTACAGTTAGCGCTGATGATTATACGTGCAATAACTCAAATTATTGTATTATTCGTTCTTGTAATACATATAAAGTTGGCATGGTAGTTTGTTAACCTATTGATATTATTTAATAAAAAACTGCTTTCGATGGTTATAAATCAATGCTAATTTTCCATGTAAATTGTAAACATGCGATGCAAACACTATATTAGACATTTAGTATCACTTTACATTCCATTTTGATTGATTCAAACTTGATCCTGACGAACCCACTCACTGAGTGTAACTAAATAAATCTCACTACAACTTCTTGTTGTAGCAACACCTCACTTTCTGTTTTATAATGCTTTGTTATAAAAACTTGAACACCAACGTGGCTTTTGTTTTAGTGTTTTGCTATGAATGTAGAATAATTGAAGTTGTTATACATCTGCTGTCTTAAAGTGTTTGTTTTGTTTTGATGTGATACAACATTTTACATTTTGTTTTGTTTACAAGGTAAATAGTAATCACAGATAACCTACAAGGGCTTTGTTACAATTTATGTTCCTGTTTTGGCAGTTCAACGCTTGCAAATGTGCTTGAGTGTGCTAATCTTTTTCAACCCTACAAAGGCAAATCAACTAATTATGATGACTCAGAAACAACTGCAATTGCTGTTAGATGAAGTGAGGAGGATGAAGGAGGAATCTCGTTGACCTGTTCCAGGACTTAACCAAACTTCTCTAATTATTAATTTCACCTTTCTGGTTTGAAAACAGTGCATTTATAAACGCTATTGATATTTCATGGTGGCAAGGTGTAAAATCGTTAATTGAAACGTTGCATTCTACTCTAAACGCATTATGGCATACATACGGATGTGAAAAGTCATCTTATAAAATTTATTTATAAGAACACAATGATTTTAAACCTACCGATATTTTTCTAAGCAAGTGTCTTGCATTATTTTCACACTTACTGAAAAATCTTGTTTTACCTGAACAATATTAAATAGACATGGTTTACAGACAGTTGAACAAATATATTAAACACCGTTTGTCGCATAATGAGTTTGAGCAGCTGATTTTAAAGGCTAGAAGAAGCAAATGATGAATTAGATAGTGCTCAAAATTTCGTGAAAATGGAAATACTGTCATAATCTTGGTCACTTACAAACTGACTGCCAGATATATGTAATTGCTGTTTATCAATTTGTGAATAGTCCGTGCAAAATGTTAGAAAAAAATTTAAATATTTTCTGGTATGGTTGTAATGTGCCTGGTTATATTAAATCACAATGTTCAAATTATGCACAATCAGATAAGGTTACGACATAGCATGCTGCGTTATTCCAAGTTTGGGCAACTGATGACGTGAATCATCCCTTACTTTGTGTATCCATTGATGGGTTAACTAGTTTCGTTTATGTAGACACTGGAGCTAAGTGTAGCAAAACTGGGTGCTGCTTGTATGAACATTTTTTGTTTCAAAATGTTCCTTCAACTCTGATAGTAATGAACATAGCGTTCATGAATGGTAAACCAACCCATCACAATGAATACTGAAAATTTTGAAACACAGTGATTTGATGAATTGCTAAATACCCATATCGTTCATTGCTGTACCAGAGTTCATTCGTTCTAAAACGCTGCTATGAATGAATATTCTCAAAATGTGTTAGTTTTTTGAAGACTTGCCATCGCTTGTATTTTGATTTCTATACTGAACCTGCCGTTCTAATAGAAACTATTGTAACTATTGAACTTCATTTTCTTCGAAACGATGAAGCTAAATTAGGCGCCGCCAAAAAAGCTCGAATTAATTGTTTGATTTCTAGAAGCTCTGATTTGTTTAGTGAACATATTGGTAGTGAGACTATGCCTTATGCAGAATATGTTCAGATGACATGCCAATATCTGTGCCATCAGATATTATCACCTCAAAATAAAGAAATTCTTATGCGTGAAGTTGACAAAATGACCCCCATATGCCATGCTGGTTGTATTCGTGACTAAAAAGGACAATACGTTTCCTATGTTTATAGACTATCATTGGTTAAATGAGGTTACGGTACCTGATCGTTACTCATTACTGCAAATCAATGATATGACAAAATCAAGTTTAGTTGTGATGTAATTAGACTTAAAAGCATAGTACTGACAATTTCCTGTGAAGAAGGAAGATTGTGATAAAATTGCTTTTCTTATGTCATTCAAAATATATTGCTTTAATCGGTTACCCTTTGGTTTAACAAAAATTCACCTGCTACATTTCAGAGACTAATTGATTGTTTACGTACTAAACTGCGTCAAGGGTCTTGGATATTTTGATGATTGGATCATTATTTCGTCTAATTTTGATGAGCATGTACGTGATTTTGACTTAGTTTTTAAAGAACTACGAAATTTTATATTACGTGTGAATTGCAAAAAGTGGCAATTTGTTAGTTCTAGCATAAAGTATTTAGGACACAATTTTCCATTCTGAAATTAACCCAGATCCAGATGAAGTTGCTGTGATCGCGGAACGGTCTGTTCCAAGAAATGTTAAAGAAATCTTGTCATTTTACAAATATATAATCGGTTTAATGATTGCATACCAAATTTTACAAGTATTTCAGCAACATTAAGCATATTAACATGAAAATTTTTTCCAGAAAATGGGATCGTGAACAAGATACCGCTTTTAATAAATTAAAGTATGCGCTTGGTATCACAATACTATGCTTTGAAAATAGAGAGTCGCCGGAAAATGATTTTTTTTGTAAATAGGCTGATAAATAATATATCATGCTGAAATCAGGAACGTCTTACTTGATTTCCAGGATTCTCCACTAGCTGAACATATGATGTGGAGGGAACTTTGCAATGGGTCTCTAGTAAATATGTTTGGTGAACTATGTGCAAGGAAGTCGCAACTAACCTCCGAAAATCTACCGAATGGCAGAGACATATGGTCAGTAATATGAAACCTGCAGGGTATTGTAAACCCCTGCAACCTCATGTCAATTCGAAACATTGGCCATTGACTAACAAAAACTGATCAAAATGAATTTTTGCTGTAGAAGATATGGCAGTTCGATTGATAAAATCATCTCTTTAGTACAAGTAACTGCAGAAGCTTGTGCAAGGTGCCTTATTGATGAAATTACTTGTCAGTATGAGACATATTGACATCATTAGTGACAATGGGACTTAGCTTGTTAGTAATGTGATGCAAAAAGTAGTTTTTAAACAGAGCCTAATGCCGGTTTATTATCCAGAGGTTACTCTCGAGGAGATAAGGAATCGTAATTTAAAAATACAACTGTCCTTACATATTGGGATGAATCACGCCCAATGGAAGCATGCCTTACCGAACATCCGTTTTACTACTAGTAGTGCTAAAAATATTAGTACCGGATTTACTCCTAGTTTTCTGAATTCTTCTTGAGAGATGCATACTCCGGTTGATGTACATCATGATTTTCGCATTGTTGTAGAAAATGATAATTTTGTTGCAGTAATTATGCCTTATCTGAAACTCATTCTAATCTTCAAAGTACAAGGGAAAAAATTAGAATCTTGCCAAATAACTATAAAACAATATTCTATTGTTCTAGAAGTGAAGCCGAGGAATGCTGTTGGCGATAAGAGTTTTAGTTGACATGAGTAGTTCCACCAAGCAAACAACGCTGTCCCGCGTTAGTCCGTATTTGATAAAGAAGAGGATTTCCTCAACATTTTACCAAATAAGCCATATAGAAGATCTTTCCATACCATTAGATCATTATCATGTTTTGATGCTATGCCGTTTTATAGCTGATGGGGATGACTCATGGTCTCAACCTGTTCCCTGCCTAGAAAAGGTCATCTGAGAAAACGGAAGACTAGGACTCTATGGAGAGCGCCTGAAAATTTTCACTTTGATGGTCCACCAGAACTTCTATTTAGTGCAAATGTTGATGTTACAAAACGTGCCACTGCAGATTTGTGTCGAAGTAACCGTTTACGTAATTAACGCCTAATTAAAAGTGTTGGGATGTCACTTGATAACATTTTTCACTTTTAGATCCACCTGGAACAACCATATGATCCAAAGTGGAAGATTGTAACAAAAATATTATATAACTTTCATCGTTCGCTTTGTATATACCATGTAAAATTACCTTCAATATAAGTAGTTCATATAAACACAAGAGATAACAATGCAACAGTCTGTTGCAGTATGTGGTGATGATTAGACTTGCAATAACCTTCATGGTCTGACGCAAATTATGGTATTATTCGTTCTTATAATAAGTATTACAGTTCCCGTTGAGTTTTGTTAACCTTTTGTAATTATTTCATAATTTCCATAACAATATTATTGCTTTTAGTGGTTGTGAACATCTGCCAATTATTTCTTGTAAATTGTAAACAAATCACATGAGTACTATATTAAGCATTAAATATGGCTTTAGTTATATTATATTTTGATTGATTCAAGCCTCGACAAAATCACTTGTTGAGTCTAATAAATAAAAATATAATTTATGGCACCCAATATAACTAGACAAACCTCGCAACTATTGTACACTACATTAAAGAGAGTGCATATGTCTTCCTATCTTATAGAGCAATTTTAAGGTTTTTGCTAAAGCTTGTGCCTACTAGAGTTAGAATGGATGATATAGGGATTTATGTTTCATGATATGATTATAACAAAATTTTCTTGCAATGATTTTAATAAGAAAACTTAATAATGTTGTCTAAGTTTTAAATAAAAATTCTACATTCCAAATCAGATACTATCTTAGCAGATAGTCCAGATAGTTTAATACTTTATCATTGTACCATACGTATAGGGCGATGCACATATTTTAACTGATGCTTAAGAAAGGGGCGTAGATTGATATTTACGCATAAAAAGAAGAAGTTTTGCACCACATCCAATACATTGTAAGGAAAATCCAACAATCCAGTCAAAATTGGAGGGTATAAACTCATTTCAATAATAGTAATGTTTGTATAAGCTTGATTTCTGAACCGAGAATGTGATTTCATACTACATCAGCATAGGCAGACATTTAGTGGTAGTTAAAATCATTTACTGTAAAGTTAAGGTTGGTTGATTTTTACAAGTGTAGTGAAATTGCGTAGAGGGTATACATAGGAGAAAAAATTAACAAGCATGTTCATATTTATACATTACCCACGTATATGTGCATTTGCATTATTAGTTTTGAACAAAAATTAACCCTGAGATAATTTAATTAAAGGTGGCATCAAAAGCCATGGCAGATTATAATAATCAAGTATTTTCAACGTTGTAAGGGGGGCTCAGTTCACCTCTGGAAGTAACATAAAAAATCAAATGAACAACAATAAAAAAGTATTTTATATTTATTTTATATTAGATAATAATAATAGTTTTAATATCTATAAATATAATTTAGATGTGTTGGATGGTGGGAATCATCCATTGCATCCTCCATATTTTGTAACTCACTGTCGTCTTGCTTCTGCTTTTGTGCATCCTCGGCATTGTATCAGTATAATAAAATATTTTAAATTGTACTGAGAACTGGACTTGTTCATTTGTATTTCGTACTGCTTAATTAAAGATGTATTTGTTATTAGTGGATATGTACATAATACAGGTGTTTTTGACATTTTTAAATTTTTGAAATTATTAGTTTTTCAATTTTAAAACCATGTTGCTTGCAAAAAAGGTGTTTGTAATATTTTCAAGAATATTTAGCATTTTGTTTCCTTGCATTCCTAGGAAACAATTGATTATCTTTCACTATGTTTAGTTTGTGAAAAGCGTTCAGTAATGATTATATGAAACGATTGAAAATGAGAGACCACATGGAAAGAATGCATCCTGTTTACAAAAATAGTAGCTTGAAATACTTCAAAAATCTTAAAGAAAATTTTGTATATTGTTCTTGAATAGGAATTAAATTATTTCCTAAGATGTCCATTTCTGTAAATTATGCAGGAGATGTATAAGATTTTTGTATTGTTTGCCTTACAAGAAGAATTGATTGAAATAAATGGAATTTGAAATCAAGAAACAATTTTCAAACAAGTGGAGTGGATTTGCTAAATTTTTGTATTGTGTAATCATCTGTAGAAGTACATCAAATTAGTAAATATTGTTAAATTATTTTTAACTTTGTCTAGTTCGGACATGGTTGCAAAAAGATATTGCCACATCATTATTTATTACGAAAAACAAAAATATATTTGATGTATCAGAACGTAGTAATTTAAGATTACTGATAGCTTAATTTTATACTTAATACAAAAGTGTAACTAAGTAATATCAACTACAATCAGTGCATGATCTTTGTGATGCTGTTGTCATTTATATGATTAATATTTGTTACATTAAAATAATTATATAATTATAATATATATGTCAATATTATAAAATTGTTAAAAAATAGACTCATATATCAGGTGTCCAACAATTATTGTAGTCCAGGTTAGTCGTATAATCAAACATCAAAATCGATTGTCTTGACCTCCCTGAATTGGTGATTTAAATTTTGACTGTCAAACAATGAATTAATTGCTATTTACATATTTAATGTTTTGTTACAATTTTAACATGTTACTAAGTTAAAATTGTATTTTGTTAACAATCTATTATTTTACAATTCTAGAGTTAAATTTTTAATTCATTTTGAAATGAAATAATTTTTCAAAAATTCATCTTTCTCTGGAATTGACTGTGAGGTTTGATAGTTTGAGTAAGGTATATTCTATGGTTTGAGTGAAATAAGAATAAACATTCCAGTTCGATTCCACTGCCACCTAGGATTATAATAATTATTGATGAACAGGTATAATTATGTTATATTACTAGATTATTCTTACCAACAATAACTTGATTTGTTGCAATATTTGTGCATTGTAGTATAAATTATTTAGGCGTCGATTTAAAAATTTTCTTCCTGAGGATTAAAGTAGAAAGAAGTTAAGAATGTATGGATTACAGCACTACTTTTAAGCTAAGCTAATTAATGAAGAAACAAGTTGCAGTTTCATTGAGTAAAGTTAATGAAGAAGTTAATAAAACTTAGAAGTTTGTGCGATTCATTTCAATAAAAGTCGAAGGTTGGAAGGTTGGTCAGTACATGCTGCAGGTTAGCTAGTTTAAAAACAGCCTCAAACAAAATAGACTTTGTTGATGATCGGTATGCTAAAATCAAGTAATTAGCATCACCTTGAAATTTTGGAAGCATTAAAAGAAAGATTCAGAAATAAATAAAAATCTGTCAGATTTCGCATCGATTGTGCGAGAAGTGTGAATCTAAACCATTGGCAAAGCTGTATGAAATTGCAACAAGCATGCTATAATTTTTGAAAAAAAAGTTGCTGAATAAACAAAGTAAACATTTTTAAAGGAAATCTGCAGTCTCTATGGCATAATTCGAAATTTTCAGACATAGTTACAAAGAAAGTAGTTGTTTTACATGTAATTAATAATAACCACAATTTTACTACATGGAAATTGAAAAATCTATGTATAATAAATGTAAATAATGCCCATATTATGGCTGCTTGTAAAATAAAAAGCTTAAATCCTACCTTTATGGTGATGTTAATTATGTTGATGTGTTTAATGTAGACAACTGTTCTAGGCTACATCCGATTTATATGGACACACTGCATGATCATAATTTTAAAATGGAGGTGGATACGAAAGCAGCATTAAGCTGTATGCATTAGATGTTTGCAGTAAGTATTTTAATGAGATAAGAGGCAGAGACAAATTAAAAGTTAATCCATAGGGAAACAATGGTTAAATTCTAAGGCCTTACTAAAACACGATGATCTAATTGTTGTAAATAAAGATTTTCGATTTAGATAGGTATGTTAGATTATTTTAAAATTTATTTTGTGTTAGGTGTTTCAGACATTAAGTGTTCAATAAAGTTGAGGTTAAATTATTTGAATTGTTGCTGGAGAAATTTTATGGTTTCTTTAGAAACAAGTTGGGGTGTTATAATGGTTTAAAGATTTTGGTAGCTTTCAATCCTGATATCAATGCTGCATTGTAATAACCTCTTCTAGTTCCTTATGCATGTAAGGAACCAATGCAAAATGAAATTGGTAGGTTTTGAGCTATGGAACAATTTTTAAAATGGGCAATGTGCAGTGGAACATGCTACTACTTATTGATTCACAACCTGAAGGTAAAGTTATTTGGTTGTGTTTGAATTATAATGTCATAATCGATAGGCGTTTGTAATCTTTTAATCATTCCTTTGCCCAAATTTAAACTGTTTTTATAGCTTTTCAGGACGGACAACGTTATAATAAATTAGATTGTAAAAGACACATAATCAGCTGGAGTTGATGTTAGAATCGGTTTTCTACCTGTTTAGGGAGCAAAAATGAGAAAAACTAAGTCAGACAGGTTGCCATATTATTATTATTATTTGTCGTTATTGAAGTAATAAACAAAAACTTTAATTTCTAAATTAACAATTTCAAAAACGAGGTTCAGCTGACAGGTAGCTGTTCGTTGCTGTTCCACCTAACCTTTAAATAATCAAACTATAATATAATACAAAGTTCTGCTTCATAATCGTCATGCACATTGTGTTACAAAACCGTATAATAACTAAAACAACAACACAAAGGCTATCACTAGCGAGTATTTACTTGTCAAGATAGAATAATAAACTGAACTAACACTGAAATGCTCATATAGAAAGGAATCTGAGGTTTCTATGCAGATCATCATATCGAACTGCACATAATGCATCAGAATAGTGATATTATTACTCCTCAAACTCGAATTTAAATTGTACACATCGTTGCAAAACGCACTTTTATATATAAATACAGCAACATTTTACTCAGTAATAGCGTATAATATAAAGTGGATTAATGTAAAATGTCTGTTAGACATAGTTAACTATTCAATTCTTTAAGTTTATGATATTCTATCAAATTTACTGAATATTCTGAATGAAGACACAAGCATGCACTTTGCAGTTTTTGAATTTTGGCCTTATTCTGAAAATCAAGGCGGACATCATATACCATATCTCAGTGGTCAATCTGTGATAGAACCAAAGTGTTACACATTAATACTGAATATCTTTCGATTTTAGTAAATTGGCTAAAGATTACGTAGGATTTTTGTAAACCTATTAATATGGGTTTTTAAAACTTAAATTAGAATCTAATATTACGCTTAAATTTTTTTGTCTTCTGACTACTGGTATAAAATTGTCATTTATTTTTATCATTACATTGCTTTTAGCAATATCTTTTTGATGTTTTCGTCCAAAAAACATCACTGCACATTTGTCAACATTTAATTTCAATGAGTGATTTTGTGAAATTTTAGCAAGTCATTTCTAGACCCTCAATTATTACTTTGCAAACAACATCCGCATCATGAACATCAAAACAAAAATACATCTGTGAATCATGTGCATTGAAATGAAGTTTATAAGATTTCAATACAGATGAGAAATGGAAAATGTAAATTGTAAAGAGAAGAGGCCCAAAAATCGATCCTTAGGAACGCCAGTGCTAGTATGAACGAAATTTGAAGCATAATTACCAATTCTTAACTTGGTATCGATCACTTTGATAATTTGACAATAAAGCAATAGCGTTAGGCTGAAGAGCAATGTGCTAACAAATAAATAATAGCGTTTAATGGTTAATTGTATCGAATGCTTTAGAGTAATCTAATAAAACTAATTGTTACCTTGTCGGCATCTAAAGCTGCAAACAAATCGGCAACAATATTCAGTAACGCAGTGCCCCAATTATACGCTTTCCTGAACCCAGATTGTGTGTGAAGGATATTATTAAACTTCAAGTGTTCTTGCAACTGCAATTTCATTACTTTTTTGACATATTGGCTAGAATGCCGATCTTCTTCGCGGTTTTGGGAGATTTTGTTTTGGGAATTGGCATAGCCTTGTTTTGTAATTGGGAAACACAGTTAATAATGCAAAAGTTGATGAGGTGGGTTATTGCTTGTAAAAGAAAAGGGACATAAAGATTGATAATATTAATGCTAATACCATTATTACCAACTGCATGAGTTTTACATTCAATATGATTTTTAGTATTTGAATTTCATCGGTTACCTTAAATTCATGGTGTGAGACTACAGGGTGCTTAACGCTACTGGTATACTTCATATTAATAGATTTCAAAAATTTGTTAGTTTTGGTATTAGAGTGAATAAAATAATTATTGGTTTTATTTCAATCAGCGAGGTTAGTAGGAATCTGAATATGACTAGATTTTCTGGAGATACCCAAGGAACTCTTAGTTTTCTAAAACAGGCTCAAATTATTCACAAATAAAAAATTACAATAGGCCTTTTTCTCGCACCTAGCAGCACTTACAGCTTTATTTCTAAGTTGTAATTATAATGGTTTAAAGTTTTCGTTTCTTTGTAACGACTCTGGGTTTTATCTCTTATCTGCATCATATTGTTAACAGTACCAGTTAACCAAGGGGCATCAGGTTTAATTGCTCTAACAGTTGAATTTCCAATAAATAAGCTATTTTGCCATCAATATTATAAATATCGTAAATGTTTTTCCATGGAATAAAACGTAACGCAGCGTCAAATTGTTGATAATTGAGATTTGTTAGATTTCTATATATTTTAATAACTGTGACTGTTTCTGCATTTGGTATACTGATTGTACATCATATTAAATTATGATCTAAACTTCGATAAATGGTAATAGTGGATACAGAAGTCACTACATTTTTGTTTGTGACCAATATGTAATCCAAAAGGGTAACTGTTGTATTTCTAACTCGGGTTGATTCGGTAATAAGCTGAACCAAATCAAAAGCTTCAAAGCAGTTCATTGCATAAACTGTCGTAGGACTACATATACTAAATAAGAATATATTAAAATCTCCAAAATAAAAACTTTTTGGAACACTTGGTAATATTACAGAAAGAGTTGACTCTAATGTCTTGATGCAACAATTACCTGTGCATATTATACACAACTCCAAAAGCATGCGTGTAGTTATTAAACAAAACATTCGCCCACAGCTGTTCAATGGCCTCAGTTGTATCGATGATGTTATAAGATAAAACCTCCCATGTTGTCTGCCATTGCATATGATAGTATATCCTCTACAAAAACATCATAATCAGTAACAACATCCGTCAACCACATTTCGATAACAGCCAGTATATCATATGTATTCTGGAGCACATAATCCCTAAAATCAGCAAAATAATTAATAACCGAACGACTTTTTCATCATCATTAAGCCTTCAGTACTGGAACTGGTTAGACACATACCTCCATTGTTACCTATTCTGAGCCAACATATTTATTTACCTGAAATTTACACAGTATGCATCTTTCACTATCTCTGTGCAATAGTTCGATCTAGGTCTACCTCTACTTTTTTTTTCCTATCTCTGCTTGTAATATATCCCGCACTATTCTCCAAATGCCTTAGAACGTGCCCTGCCTTTCTATTTCTCCTATTTTTTTTGTTCTCTCAGATATATTTCTTCCCGTACTATTTCCAGAACTCATTGTTATTAACTTTGTCTGTCCATACTATCATCATCATACATATGAAGCGCTTTATTCTAAAAGGCTTCTATCTTTTTCTTGTCAGCTTCTCCTGCTGTCCCTATTGCACAGCCGTACAGTGCTGTGCTCCACACATATGCTTTCAAAAAAAATTTCCTTGTTTCTATATTTGTTGTTTTCAAACATAGCTGTTGTTATTCCTGTTAGATAGAGCTCGGCTCCTCGTCTATTGTTTTTTAAATACATACCATATTTCACCAATACTCAGTGGTATGTGAAGGGATTAGGCAACATGCGGCTACCAAGATCCCCAACACTTGAATATTTGTCGAATTAATAATTTTCCAATAAATTTTTCGCACAATCAATATTAGTTGAAAATATTGCAAAACCAACACCTGTAGTTGTTTATAATAATCATCAGATTTAAGTGCAATTATTATTTTCGTCATTCGGTGTTCTGTTTTGGAACTGGTTGGACGCGTACCTCCACTGATTTCTATTTTGAGCTAGCCTACACATTTCCCTGAAATTCCCACAGCCTAAATGCAATAATCTAACCTAGGTCTACCTCTACCTCTCTTTTTTCCTAGCTCTACTTCTACTATATTCCACGCTATTCATTCACGCCTTGTATGTGATCTATCATCTTATCTCTCCTATTTTGTAACTGTTTGCCACACATTTCATTCTTCCCTTACCATTTCTAGAACCTCTTTGTTAACTTTGTCTGTCCATGATATCTTCATCATAAGTCTGTAGCACCACATTTCAAAGGCTTGAATCTTTTTCCTATCCGCTTCTCCTACTATCCAGGTTTCACAACCGTACAGTGCTGTGTTCCACACATATGCTTTCAGCAATCTTTTCCTTGTTTCTATGTTTATGTTCTTTGAATACAGTAGCTGCATTTTTTGGTAAATGTAGCATGCTCTTGAACCAATCTTTGTTTTATATCTTTTATGCTTTTCTCATCTTGCGTTATTTGGCTTCTTAGGTAGCAGAAATCCTTAACTTCTGGTAAGTTCTCGTTTTCTATCAGTCTTTTTTTATAATAATTCTACTATTTGATGTCCACACATTTCCGTTGCAGCTGTATTTTTTTTGGCTTCTTTTAGAATTGTATGTTTATATTTAGTTAGGCCTTTATGGATAGTAAACCCTGTATTTTTAAACGCTTTTTGTTGTTAAACACATCTGACTTTTTACAGTAGGCACAAAATTTAACAATGATATGTCACGTAATGCGAGAATTCTATAGTTCAACCCTGTGCGTTCCTTCGATATCATCTATTAACATGTTTAGAGCTAGTTCATTTTTAATAAATTCAATTACCAGCTCATCGGTGTTCTTGGTTAAATTTTCCTTTATACAAAAAATTAGAATATTGTTTCTTCTAGTGTATTGCTCAATATTATCTTGGTCGATTTCCATTGCATCTATATGAGCATCATTTTGCAAATATAATAAGCCTAAGTTCATTAATGGAATTTGGTATTTCCTTGATTTTGATTCGCATTTCTTTTCGATTGCATTTATAATAGCATTGATAAGTTTATCTAATATCGAAGTTAATACCGCTAGCTGGACACCAGATGTGATATCTTCACCTAGATCATTAAATATTGTAACTTTCCATGATTATTTTACACTCCACAAACAATTATTTATGTGTTATAAACCACAACCAGAGTTGCACATTAACACGACTTACAGCACATTCAATCTATGCTTGTGTAATTTTTCAATCCATGATGAAAAACATTACAAAGTATTGATTGACCTGTTGTTTTTATTGATGATATAACATTAACTGCAAAAATCCACTGAAAATCGTTTAAAATCTTTCCAGGAACTGTTATACAAGTTACAAGTATTAGTTTTAAGTTGAATAATGCCAAATGTATATTTCTTTGAGAAATTATTAATTATCTAGGGCATATTATTTAATCAGCTTTTAAAAAAAAATAAAAATAAAATCTCCAGTATTGTAAATTGTTCCAAGTCTAAAAGTGTTTCAAACGCAGAGCATTTTATGAAGTTATAAATCATTACCCTAAAATTATTTTACAATATCTACAAAATTTAAAGTTTAATATTAATTGTGTGGAAAGAATATATGTTTTATATGATTTAATAGTTGTGAGCAAGCTATTAAAATTTTTAAAAATTAGTTTCAGAAAGGATATTAGTTTCACTACTTTCCTGCAAAATATTTTAAAATAATCATGTACTAAAAGAGATTATAAACACTTTTTCAAAAAACAAAAATCCACTGCAGATGGTACTTACTTCTATGTTGGCTTTACCTTCGTCCTATTGTTATTATACATTAAAATATCTAAAAGCGGTGTAAAATGAACTTGAAAATGCATCATCGTGTTTATCTGTAAAGATGCAAGCAACTATTTATTGCAGTTATGAATATTTAAATTTTGTTGAAGCCTAATTGTAACTACCATTAGCAAAGTTAGGTCAAAAATCTAAAAAATATAGTTTTGCTGAAATAGGATTTGTTACGGGTGAATGAAGCGTTAAATTACTAAATTTGGAATTACCTAAAAAGGGCAGGAATTCTGTAACAAAAAAGGATGCACCAGCTAACTGTAGTGATTCAGAAAATGAAACAACTCAGTATAGGTGCAATTTCAGTACTACGTTACCAATAACACTTACCTGGAAAGGCTTTCGGTACTGTCAAATTATGGGTGCCAATCTGTCTAGTCTAATTTAGTTTGTGACAATCCCCTAGATGACGAGTATACTTCCGGGGAGATTTTAATTACTTTACCCTCTCGGTGAAATGGATTTCCTTTTTATAAAAATACCACCTGTATGGTTGAACAAATATAACAATAAATTTCAACTTCCTACGTTGCCTAAATTATTTTATGATAACATGTTACATTTTCCTGTAAACAGGTATACGTACAACTACTTTAAAGTTACTTATATCAATATTACTATGAGCGACATATGACATTCCTATAAACAAATACACATACAAGATGATAAAACTTCATAATTAGTTCATCTTCAATTAATCATAACCTCGATCATTAACGAGAATAATAATTTACAATACGCCTTTAATGATATCACTATACATTTATCATAATTTATAAAACAAAGATCATACATAAATCCCAACAAAAACATCTAATTCTAATAAAGTTTGACTTACAGTTATGCCTTCAAGAGACTATAGGAGTCCATTGGAGCCAAAAGTAAATTAGCTTATTTCCAAATTGTTTTTGCTGGGAACCAAACAGTCCCAATACATTACTATTGTGTTTTTTGGAAATCCATGGCTCACCACGTTAATGCCTGTTTATTATTCCATAATCAAAGGGGTATACTTGACTACGAGCCTTTCGTTGTTCATCTGCACATGTCTGTACTTATGGTTTGCGATTCATTAATGCGTTAATTTTATTCGTCGGATGTAACTGCTTTCTACGCCTTACATTCAGTATGGGTTTTGTCTGGTCTTTCTTAACACGTGAATCAGGCGTGAACTAACGTGGCACTGTCATGCAAAAGCTATGTGTTTGTGGTTATTGTATTACTCTTGCAGTTCAAACTAGATACATTGAAATTTTGTCATTTTGAATTTAATGGTATAATTATCTGAAACTTAATATTGGTAGGTTTCACTACCATGCATCTGTGGTTTTTCTACATGTATGGGGTTTTCTTTATATTGCAACTATTTAACATTGAATTTAATTTATTTAACTAAAATTTGTAAAAGCTTTTTATATTTGGAATAATTGTGATATGGAATATTCCTGTTAGTCAGTTCACATAATTTCGCGATAAAACTTAATTAAAATAAATGTTTTTTACCTTTTTGCGGTTTAAATTAATTTATAAATCAGAGTTCCATCCTAATATGTATTTTACCATAAATAACTTTCAGATTTCTTGATTTGAATTTATTGCATGACGTCCTGCATTCATCACATATTTTATTACATTGTATGATTTATGGGAACTTCCATTTCACCGGATTTCATTGTCGCGGCATGTATCCTATTAAATGACTCATGTGTTATCTTAATATTATGTTAAAGTGTACTAATTTATTTTAAGAAAATTAATTTTTATTGCTTTATTTATGCTAACTGCCCTAATTGAAATTATATTTTCTAAAACCAAAGGAATCGAAATATCATATTTAGTTAATATTAGCCATTCCTGAAATCCATTATACAGGGTGCATCAATAATAATTTTGTCCGGTTTAGATTAATTTTTCTCTTTTTACATTTGGTTTTTATTTTCCACAACACCAAGACATTATAGATTGCATGGTATTATAAAGTCATTTAATGTTGGGACAGTGTTTAGATTAATACCAAAAGGGTTAATAAAACTATGCGATAGGTTAAATTTATGAAGGGTGAATTATATTATAAATGAAGTAGAGGGGAACCATCCTACAATGCATAATGGTGGATGCACCTATCCTAAATAAGTTTGCAATACTAGATGCCGAAATATTTTGTTCCATATTAATGTTTAGCATTTACATTATAATTATCTATTGTGGCTGTGGTTGGTTTATTTATGCAATTTGTATTTTACATTACACCTAACAAAAGATTTCCTAATATCTAAGTCAAAATCTAAGTACAATTTGAATTACACTAATTTTTTGCTATGAATAAAAAAGCAGTTTGTTTAAATTTGCCTTGTCTAATGAAATTGCAATCATGTTTAATGCACTGTATTGTAGTATTCAAGCTAATAAGTCAGCTACAGCAGCTGCTAGTAAACAAATTATTGGTTTGACAAATAGTATGATCTGCAGAAGGATGAATTACTGGGTTTAGTTAAAAATGCCATATAATAAATTTAATATTTTGGTCAGCTTTAAAAACGTAGCCTGTATTATGATTAGCACCATGCACTCTCTATCTAAATACGATTGAATTAATATGAAGTTTGATTAAGCATGGAGTTGCTGTGTATAAATAACATTGTTGGAAGGACTCTGTAAATAATTTTTTGCTTTTGCAGAAACTTGCAATGAAAAGAATGTAATCGTGTTAATCACATAAAACAGCAGGTGAAAGAGATGCGCTAGTTAATAACAGAATTAAAACTATGGTGTTTATCGAGTGACAAATATGATCATGATAGTGAATAAAATAAGTTTACGTATAAATTATAGAGAAACTCTGTGACAGTAAATATGTAGTTACTTTTCATTACCGTATGATTTGTGTGGTATACACTTGAATTTTTGCATAAGTATTGGAATAATGTGTCATTTATCCAACAGTATGGAATTTTTAGAAGTGTATGGTAAAATAGTATTTGTGCACTTTGTTGCTATTATAGTTAATGTATTTAATCATTTAAATTTGCAAGGGTACTAACGTTGAAAATAATAAGGTTAAGTTACTTACCATTCAGTATTAATAATGTAGTAGTCAAATATTTCTTATTTTGAATTTATTATAAAATCACAGATCCGTCATACCAGGCCCATTCCGGTTTCATGTTTGGTTATCGTGTTGGTTTCTGTTTACCTGATCGAATAATATACAGGGTGAGACAAACATTTATACTCAACTATTTTCAAGAATATTGTTGTATTTGTTTTTTTTAAGAATAATTCTGGAAAGCTTATTATAACAAGAAATCGTCAGTTATCAAAATTCATACTTTATTTTTAAGACGGTTATTTATTTTGATTCATGATTATCAAAACTACAAATTTGTAATATTCCCCTTATCAGTTCTTTACACTAGCAGCAATAAGTGTTTCTGACAGATTTGGTTGCAATTGAGGTTTATTATATATGAATATTCAGAAAATCAAACAGAGAAGCAGTTTTCAATATTGTCGACAGTTACTGAAAAGATTCATTAATTAACTGAATGATTACTTGAATTGTTAATTAATTAATCAACAAAAACATTTGATTTATCAAATTAGTTATTTATGCACTGAGTGTATTATTAAGATGATAATGCTCAATAGGAGCAATCGTCCGTTAACACAAAGTGGTGCATAAAAGGTTAATATTTCATTTCAAATATAAAATAAAAAAATAGAAGATGATAGGAAGGTATTTGTATTTTAGACTTTACCTCAGATTTTGCTATATAGCTATATGCATATATGATGTTGTTCATGATAATAATAAACAGTTTGACGTTTCGATATTTGTTATATTTATTTAATAGCAGGATGAATGATTAAGAGTTGCCGAAATTAATTGAAAAAAAAACATTTAAAAAGCAATTGCAAGTTTACTACCTTGTAAATCCAAACAGATATATGAGAAAGAATAATGTGGGGGCATAATGAATCCGTTATGCCCTGGTTGTTATGAATATGTTTACATATCTCATATCCTAGTTTATGAGTAAATTATAAGGATGTGAAATTTGATTTTATTTACTTGCATCAGTTAATCTCTTAATTTTATCTATGCGATTTAATCCATTAATAAATATTAAACTCTTAATTTTTTTAGTTTTTTATTTTGGGTGCCTGATCTTGGTCATTTAGTTGATTAAGTGTAAGAATAGCTAAACTTCCCCATCATAATGCTTGAGCTTTTGGCACGTTCTATTTTGAGATTTTTTATGTGTCAACATACTATATTATTATGTTAGTTTTAGTTTATATTATGTCTGTACACAATTGTATATACAAATAAAGTCGATATTATTATTTTTAAATATGAATATGATTAACACCAATTCATTTTGCAATTAATTGATGATATTAAGTTCTAGTTTTAACCACAGTTATGTGTTTAAAAATATAATGAATAAATTAATGATATTAAACCGATAAATAAGATGCACTTGAAATAGTTAGCTGAATTATAAAACAACAAGGTTTATTTGCAGCACAGCGCATAGTTTATATTACACACTCCTTTGAGTTTTTTGTTTGTATTAGTATTATGATAACACTTTTAAAGTAAATATTATCTAATTCCTTAAACAGATCGATGATACAATTACTGCATTCTGTAGATTTATGAATATAGTCATAAAATCAGTATAACTAAAAAAATTGTACTTAGGGTTATCAAGAGTCAAACTATAATTTATAAGTATTAATATTGCTTTATCGTCATATTAAAATAGTTAAGTCATGTCTAATATTCTTTACGTTTTAAAATAACACACTGAAAACGAACACAATAGAAAAATACTTCTATTGCTCCTATTGCTTTAACCTTTTGGGAGTGGAAGCACTATGATTATACTTATTTATAACTGAAAAAATCCTTTACCTGGATTTAGATTGCATTGCTATTTCATCATTACAGTGTGTATGTTCTTCATTTTGATACAGATTAATTCATTTCTATTTGTAAAGAGTATTTACTTTGTATATGTTTTGTGTTACTATATTCGGTGCTAGTATTAACTTAACCAAACGCTTAGTGCTGTAACTTCAACTTCTTGGGTTCATAATCTTGTGTCAAAATAAATTTAAACCGAGATAACTTATTGAGGGTTAACTGACTTTTACAAAGGAATGCCTTACACCGGAGAATTAGAGAATTTTTTGAAATAAATTGAAAATATGCAGCCACTAGTTCTTTAATAATGCCATGCCCTTAACCTACATAAATTACTATTGTTTCTTAGAGTTTTTGTTAGTAATAATGCTAGTGGTAGTGATATCCCACGTGCAGGATACGCCACTGTAGTGACGCGCTCGTGTTACGACTCGCCGATAGACAGGTGTAGTAGAGTTCCGTCGTGACCGTGATATAGAACAGACGTGCACACGCTCTGACGCGATGTATAATGTTTTACATTAATAACCATTGTACATGTATAATATTTAAGTTGTACGTTATGTTGAATTATTCCTGTGTTAACTTGAGTTCTGTTTCTTATTAAATCGCTTTATATAAATGCATTTCGCTTACTTTCATAGCGTGTTGAAATGCTCTGTTCCATCACATCCAACAGGTTATGGACCCAGAACAACTCAAACGAGAATAACAAATAGCAGGTGCAGTAACAAGCGATAAGAAACAAAATCGACAGGTGTGCGTGTCGGCGTTTTCTTTAGTAGTAGTGTCGGTTACGGTTTTTCCTGTATTAACGTGTCGAGATTGTATATTGTTTTTCAAGATGAATAGTGCGAATGTTTCGCGACTTGAAATGTTAAATAAAGAAAATTTCGATACCTGGAAAATACAGATGGAAGCGCTACTAATAAAGCAAGATGCTTGGGGTTACGTGAACGGAACCTGGGGTAAACCAGATTTGAAGGATGATGACCCACATTCTAAGAGGGAAATTGAAAAATGGCTTAAAGGCGATGGTAAAGCCAAATCAGAAATAATTCTTTCAATTAGTCCTTCTGAATTAAAACAAATTAAAGGCTGCATTACTTCAAGGGATGTTTGGTTAAAACTGGAAAATACGTATCAATCTAAAGGACCGGCTAGAAAAGCAAATTTATTGAAGCAACTAACTTTACAACGTATGGACGAAGGTTCTGATATACGTGAACATATAAACAAGTTTTTTGATGCTGTCGATAAATTAGCCGAAATGGACCTTGAAATAAATCCAGATTTACTCGCAATTATGTTATTATATAGCTTACCGCCGAGCTTTGAAAATTTTCGATGTGCTATAGAATCAAGAGACGAATTGCCATCCCCAGAAACGCTACGAATTAAAATAGTAGAAGAAAGCGACGCTAGAAAAAGCGACGAACGAAATACTTCTCAGAATGCTTTGTTTGTAAACAAAAAACCGGTCCAGTGGCGGCGTGAAAACAAGAAACCCGCGAATAATTATAAAACTACCGAAAGTGTACTCGCGAATAAAGGCGGAAATGTGAATCAATATTTTAAATTTCGCTGTCATAAATGCAGAAAAAACGGTCATAAAGCCTCAGAGTGCTACAAACACAAAATGCTAATGTGCAATCTTCAGCTAGTTGTTCCCAAAGTGCTAGTGAAAATGTGAGTTTTGTTACTTCGCAAGTGTGTCAAATTGGCTATCAAAATCAAGATACCAGATGGTGCTTGGATAGCGGAGCTTCTTCACATTTGTGCAGGAATATTGAAAGTTTTCAAAACTCAAGAATCCATGCATGGTAGCTTGAATTTGGCCAACAACAGTTCAACAGATGTTGTAGCTAAAGGTATTGTAACATTTAGCACGGATATACGAGGTGAGTCCAAAATATTATTTTAAACGATACTCTTCATGTACCAGATTTATGCATTTAATCTATTGTCAGTTAGTAAAATTACTAAAATGGTTTTAGAGTCTTATTTAAAAGGACTGTGCGTTAGTTCTCAGCAGAGATGGGACTGTTAAGTTAATTGCAGATCGCATCGGTGATCTTTATTACGCGCGAAAGTCGGAACATTTCGAACGTAGCAATAAATAACGGACCGGTACATATTTCTCAGAAACTTTACTTTGGCACAAACGTTTAGGACACTTGAATTTTAAGGATCTAATCGATTCTATACGTAAAGGTGTTATAACGGGTATTGATCTTGAACTTGATCTGAAAAATATCGACCTTAATTGTGATATATGTGCAAAATGTAAAATGTGGAGAATGCCGTTCCCAAATAAATCGAACAGGAATCGAATTTATTAGACATTATTCACATGGACGTTTGTGGTCCTATGCGTGTTCTATCGAACGGAAAGGCAAAATATTTTGTTGAATTCATAGACGATCACTGCGTTGGTGCGGCACGATTTATTAGTCATAAATCGGAAGTTACAAAAATTACGGTGGAATATTTAAACTTAGTTGAAAATCAGAAAGGTAAACGCGTCAAATGCTTTCAATCAGATAATGGCACGGAATATACAAATTTGAACTTTGATACTTTATTAAAGGAACGCGGAATTACTAGGCGTTTAACGGCACCGTACAATCTGGAACAGAACGGAGTAGCCGAGAGGAAAAATCGTACTTTACTCGATTCTGCTCGCTGTCTACTCATGGAATCCGGTTTGCCAGACTCATTTTGGGCCGAAGCCGTTAATACCGCAAATTATATTCGTAATCGTGTGCCTACGAAAAGTCTAAATGGGAAATCTCCACATGAAATTTGGATGGGAAGTCCACCAGATGTGAGTAATTTTAGGCAATTCGGTTGCAAAGTTTTCTGTTTGAACAGAAATCGAGCAAAGGAAAATTTGATGAAAGAGCTAAAGAAGGAATATTCTTGGGTTACTCGGAGGAATCAAAGGCATTCAGGGTTTGGTTACCTGAAGAGCGAAAACCGAAATAACTCGTGATGTAAAATTTGTTGAATCAAGTAATAAGCAAAATTTACAAGAACCGTCTGACGTTTTTTCTGAAACTAAAGAGAATAAATTAGGATCTGAAATCGAGTATGAACCCCCTAATACTCTTATTTGGTCAGAATCCAAGTCGATAATTTAGAAAATGTTGTGTCTAAAGAGATCAGTTTAGTTAAAGGACCGAAGACCTAGAATTGTCCGAACCGGGCACCCGGTCGTCCCGCGAAATTATTTAATATGGTACCAGAAGCAAACATAAACTCTGAAACAGAGGAATATTTATTTATGTCAGAAGTTCCTATGAAACAAGCTTTAAATTCGACTGAAGCTGACGAATGGTATAAAGCTATGGTTAAGGAAATGGTTTCTATATTAAAGAATAAAACTTGGTCTTTAGTTGACAGGCCACATGATAAAGAAATTATTGGAAGCAGAATGGTTTTACGAAATAAACTGAAAAGTGACGGAGTCTTGATCGAAGGAAAGCAAGATTAGTTGCGCAGGGATACGGTCAGCAGCCTGGCGTACACTTCAATCAAACTTTTGCTCCTGTGGCTCGCTTAAGTTCAGTAAGATTAGTTTCTGCGATAGCAGCGCATTTTGGAATGCATATGCATCAATTAGATGTGACATGTGCTTATTTAAATGGAGAATTGCAAGAGACCATATACATGGAACCTCCAAAACAGTTAGCAAAAATCTTGGAGATTATTTCTCTCAACGATGAATCATATATCGGAAAAGTATCAGGTGATATGCTGAAAGATATACAGAGTGGCAACAAAGTTTGTTTGCTGAATAAGGCCTTATATGGTTTAAAGCAAGCTGGACGAAGTTGGTATGCCAAGTTAAACAAAACATTGCAAGAATGTGGTGCTAAACCAACAAATTCTGATCCTTGTTTATATCGAATGGGTCAAGGTGATGAATTAACTCTGATAATAATCTATGTTGACGATATATTGATTGCTTCCAGGAATCTGAAAACAATTGACAGTTTAAAATCTAAATTGTTCAGAAAGTTTGAAGTTAAGGATCTCGGTAGCGTTGGATACTGTTTAGGGATTGAATTTTCTCGAAAAGATGATAAAATTATGCTACATCAGAAAGGTTACATAAAGGAAATATTAGACAGATTTGGAATGTCTGAAGCTAAACCAATCAGTACTCCTATCGATCCGGGCACTAAGTTGTCTAAACCAACTGAATCCGCGTCGGATGAGGAAGAAAAATTACCGTACAGAGAACTGATCGGAGCGTTGACTTATCTATCAGTTGCAACGCGACCTGACATAAGTTACACTGTTAGCTATCTTAGCCAGTTTAATAACTGTTACAGGAATTGTCATTGGAGCGCAGCGAAGCGTGTTTTTCGATATCTTAAAGGAAGTATTAATTTAGGGTTGGTGTATTCTCCCACCAAAGATGCTCTAAAGGCGTAGATGCCGATTGGGCTGGATGTACCATCGACAGAAGATCTTTTACAGGATTTTCATTTATGTTGTCTAGTTGTCCAATCTCATGGGAATCTAGAAAGCAGCGTACTGTGGCTCTCTCGTCTACAGAGGCCGAATATATGGGATTGACTGAAATTGCCAAAGAGGCTATTTATCTTCGAAACGCCCTGATAGAACTTGGTTTCGAAAAATTAGCTCAGGTAGTTGTTTATAATGACAACATGAGTGCATTGAAGTTAGCTGATAATCCAGTGTTTCACGCACGAAGTAAACACATTGATGTGAAGAATCATTTCATACGTGAAGCCCTGAACGATAAGCAGTTTGTTCTACAACATTTACCTTCGGAAGATATGCCTGCGGATGTGCTTACGAAAGCTTTGTCTCGTAAAAAGTTCGAAAATTGTGTGAAAATGATGGGTTTGTTCAACTCTACACAGTTAGTCGCGTGTGTATCAAGGGGGAGTGTTAGTAATAACGCTAGTGGTAGTGATATCCCACGCTCAGGATACGCCACTGTAGTGACGCGCTCGTGTTACGACTCGCCGATAGACAGGTGTAGTAGAGTTCCGTCGTGACCGTGATATAGAACAGACGTGCACGCGCTCTGACGCGATGTGTAATGTTTTACATTAATAACCATTGTACATGTATAATATTTAAGTTGTACGTTATGTTGAATTATTCCTGTGTTAACTTGAGTTCTGTTTCTTATTAAATCGCTTTATATAAATGCATTTCGCTTACTTTCATAGCGTGTTGAAATGCTCTGTTCCATCACATCCAACAGTTTTAAACTTTCCAAAATAATTAAAAAATAATTTCTCTGATTAAATCGCATGTTATTTTTTGTGTTAAAGCTTCTTTCATGTAAATCTTTACATTTTTAAACAAACAGCATATGAGTTGACTGAAAATAATATTAGTGGTGGATGTCTAATCTCTTTAGATTCTGCTCATTCTTAGAATACTTACACTGGAAAAATCATCTTGGAATTTAAACCTGAACCAGAGTGTTTATTTAATATAATTTTGTTCGAAATAGTAATCTGAAGGACATTTGAGAAGCTTGGAAGTAATAGATGTTGCAAGGGTTGAACCTTGCGTTAAGAAAACGATATTGAGAGTGAAATATGAATCTAACAGTGACGATTTTTCTAAATTAACTAGGTGTGAACCACACACCTTGAAATAATTGTAAAATAGAAATTCCGGTATTATACTTATCATCTTCACAGCAAAGAAATAGAAACACCGGAGTTTAACATTTCTGACTATTTTTATTAAACTTACATAATTAGTCATTAATATTAATAATAAGTTGGAATGAAGTAGCTGAAGTCTAAATGCTAAACTGCTAAATACATTGGTATAAGAAACTACAAACGACATAGGTCATGCTCTGCATTTCAAAACGCCTTTGCATTTAGGTATATGTATTTAACATAACCGACTATTGCTACTATAAACCTGCAGAATCAACTGGCAGAACGCGCTGTCGAGCTTTAGCTTTCTAGGAATGCCCTTTTCTATCGAGCGTCGATTAGCTTCGACTTTTCTTACATGGTATCTCTATCTCGTTTGTAATTGTTAAGTCAGTTTAGGTTTAATTTAATTTATTCCTTTTTTCAAGACTATAGTTTGTTATGGTATTCCGTGCGGGCAAGAAAAAATGCAGCACAGTAAGTAGTAGAAAATCGCCTACACCGAATACCGCAACAAAATTCAGGGACAGAATAGTAGAATCAAACTCCAAAAGGATCAGAGCTTAAAAGCGGTAGATTGGGGTGAGTGACCTAGAAAGAAATGAATTGGAAACCCCAGTAACAAAGAAACCTATATTACGCACATGTAGGAAAACATACTGTTACGAGCTACTATTAGGCAACCGTAAACACTATATTCTCCAGGGACTGAGAATTTTCTAGCAATTACTGGATTATGAATCATCCTTTTAAGTTAGAGTATAAATAAGACCGATGATGAAGTACAGAGTTAGTCTGTATCAGAATGTCGAATATAAATTATATCGTGTAAAGTAAAATAGTTAAACTTTTGGAAGTCCAAGAGTAAACATTTGTATTATGTGAAAATGTATATTGTACCGACAGCTGTACATAAATAGCCGAAAGTGTAATAAATAAATTATAGTAGTGTTAGTGTTGTTAATAGACCTATGGTTAAGATTTTAGTTTAAGAAGATATTAGTGCTTGTAAATTCATTAGTGTGATAGTGCTTCATTGTTAATTGGACTGAAAACATCTATAAATAAGGCATATACTGTTAATTAGACTTGTGAACAGTGAGTAATAAAGACTTTTATTACTACTTGTTTTAAATTAGTGAAACTCGGTAGTAGTAGCCCGCTACAATACAGTTCCAAAAGAATATTTACAAACCTCGAAAATACATATTTACATAATCGTTCATTACAATATGATGTACACAAAGCGTCAATTTACATATAGTACAGTATAACTTAAACATTTAAAAATATCACGAATAAGATCTAACTATCTAAATACAAGAATACTTTATGTTCAAACCATAAATATGTACAAGAAATAATCAAATAATAATGCAGTAAGTAAAAAAATTTTATGTAGGAAGCGCATCTGGTAACCTTAAGATTTTTAAACAGTAAAGAGTAAACAGTAACAAAGTGCTCTAAACGCATTAAAATTTTCAATAGCAATTTATAAAAAATAAGTACATAATTGGTTGAGCGGTGAGCATGTGTTAACGTCGGCAGTTCAAAAGCAAGTGTCTATCATCCAAAACAGCAACACAAAATAAAGCAAACAGAAAAACACATTGTACCTGGAGTTATCTTCTTTTTGGTACCATCTCAGTAAATGCGGCTGGGAGTTGGAACAACTTAACTATACTGCACTAACACAAATACATTTTAAGAACGCAACTTCACAACGCTCAAAAAGCAGTCAACTTAGTAAAGAATTCATTTATCATACCTATATATAAATCTGGAGCATGAGACAATATCTCAAACTATTAATCTATATAAAGCAATCTGCCAAATCAAACTGCTGAACCAGTTAGTGTCATCTCAGATATCTTGGAGTGTTACACAATTTATTGGGCCTGAACACGGATTTTGTTATCCTCTCAACATTACAAATCTTTGGATGTACCCACATAAAATTTTGAAAGCCTTCATAAATAAGGCACAAGTAGATAGTATCTGCACTGACTTTTCGAAGGCATTTGACAAAATCAGACCCTCTTTATTGCTGTCAAAGTTGAAAACTATCAGCTTTGGTTTAATATGTTTATTATGGATTAAAACCTTTTGACCTTGTTCACTTTTGTTAAAAGCTTTATCTTTTATTGTATTAGTTAGGTTTGCGTGATTTTTAAACCCCGCACAAGGAAATTCCCAGTATTATTATGTTTTAATGTAAGCGTTATGTGAAAACCACAGAAAGATTGGATTTCCACGTAAGTCTGGGCAGTGACTTATCATTTTTGGTTTGGGAAAAAGGCCAAAATTGCGGTTCCCATGCTTAACACAGCTGTGTTCACCAATGTGCGTCAAAGATCTTTAACCTCTTTTGGAGCGGAGAGATGTTTCGTGAGAGCCGATATGTCGAATCAGAGAAACTTGACTACCGGCCTTCCTCGAGTGTAGACTTGTTTGTAGTGCTCCAACAGTTCGGCGAAGTGGTTCATTTCCTTTCGTTCTTTTCCTTTATCATTGCACAACATATCGACACTTTGTTAAAGAGAGCTACAGTCAATCAGACAGGGACATCCGGTAGCTACCCACGCCGAGATGTGCTGCAGCGGCATCAAGACACCACAGGGTAAGTGCCGCTGTTATTATTTGCATGACATTCGCAGCCCTAGGAAATTTAACCCCATGTAAATTTGTTAATATTTCTTGTAGCAGTATATGTAGCAAAAATCAACGTTTTAGACCGTTTCAATACTTTTAAATACGTTACAATTCGTTTCAACCGTCAGAATCCAAAGTGTTCGAATTTATCAAAATATGTCTGAAGTATTATCAGTAACCTCTAGCATCCCTAAGATGTAACACTGCGGCCCTGTATTGTTTTATATATTTGTTAGTGACATTTATAAAGAATTAATTATTCAGAGCTCTTGTTGTTTGCTCATGATGTTAAGTTATTTAAAACTACTAGCAACACGGACAATTGTATAAAACTACAAGATGATCTAAACCATTTTGGTGAGCGGGCTATTGAAAATAATTTGGCATGGAACTTTAATGGATGCTTTGTGATAAATTGTTCGAGATCTTGAGTTTCTGTACTATTTGATTCAGTTATTAAGTGAACAGCTTTGTAGGGTTGATGAAATATGCGATCTTGGAACTATATTTGATAAGAAATTAACTTTTAAGGATTAGTTTAATAAATTAGTTAATAATGAAATGAAAAACCTTTGTTTTATATGTAGAAACGTAAAGATTTTCAGTCAAAAATATTTTTCAATGGTATGATCACCAAATTATAGTTGTGATATTAGCTTACTTGAGTTGGTTCATAAGAAATTTTTGTAATGTTGTACTGCCAAGCATGGTCTTATAAATTACTATGATTATAGTAAAATTGAAACACTGATTCATATTCAGAGCATCGAAATTTTTTTGTTTAAAAATCTTAATGGTGTCATTGATTCACCATACTTATTAAACAAATATCTTAAAATACTAAATTTAAAATACGAAAAGATAGGTCCTCATTGTTAAAATTAAAGAGTTTAATTATTTTTTTTATTCTCCATTATGCAGAATACCACGAAATGTAAACAATTAGGTGATACTATAGAATTATTTGAAAATTCATTTCATTCATTTAAATTGCAGGTGTTGAATATGTTGGCCATTAAGTAATATAATGTGTATATAACAATATATACAATAAACATTGCAATACCTTGAAAATTATCGCATATAGAGCTCGGTAAAATAGTATTTAACACACGAATAAATTTCAAATTTACTCTGGAGTTAAATGCCCTGGGGTAATCTAATGCGTCATTTAATTATTATAACTATCATTTACCTGCGGTATCTTGCTCCTGATACAGCGACTTCCACTGCTCTTCAGGGATTTCGTGGTAGCGTCCTGGTGTCCCAGTGCTTGTCTGGCTGTAACCCTCTATGACGAAGTGCCGATACGTTATGTCTTGAATGATAGAATAGGTGCGGGAGAGGAAATCACTTGTCGGTAAGTCGAAGCACTACAACACACGTCTGGTAGCGACGAGCAACCATACCTACATTTTTCAAGGAGGAAGGGACTGCTTGCGCTAAGAAGGCAGTTGCGGTTTGACCATGCTCGTATTAGCACGTTCGTTATAGTAACGGCGGGTCGTGGTTGTATTGCTCTCACATTGAAATTTGTAATATAGTTTTATTTATCGATGCACATGTGTTATGTTGCACGGTAATGTTATATTCAGTTTATTCAATCTTTTTAATAAATATACAGTCCACTATAATCGATTTATCTTCAAGCTTTTTATTTAATTAAGCACAACTCAAATATGGTAAATACGAGCCTATGGAGTCGCTAAGTTAAGTGATAAGAATTCGTGTTTATCATATTTATTGGTCCTTCGAGCCGGATTATAAGAATTATTTTCCACGGGCAACGCAGAAATTAACCGCAATGGCCCATCCTTTAGATGTTTGTGTAAATACATCAATTTTTCAATATTTTCCAAATTTGGATTTTTGTCAATAAGAGTTATGAAAAGCTCAAAAAACGATTTAAAACCTTGAATTTGCCCCGAAAATACAGGTAATTGTAAGGCTTCCAATTTAATATTTCCTTTGACAACATTATTTGTGCCTTCACTAGAAGATCCCTCAGACCTGACTTGCAATTTCAACAATCTTTTAAACTTAGCTTAAGTCGTTGTATACAATTTTTCAACCACCTTTGCTTCATCAAAATTATCTTCCACTTCAAATTCTTGCAACTGACAACAAACGTGCATAAATTCATCAAAACTACTTTTAATAAGCTCAAATTTAATATTTATTTCTTCAAAATCTAATTCCGCAATAGACATCGCTTCTGCTTCTACGGCGTAACTATTCGCCCTAGTTATGTTGTTCTTCAAAAATGAACGTTCACCTAACAAAGTCTTTTTACCCTTTGTCATGATGATAAATACAAATTTTCGCTCACACAATTTTAATTGCAATGAGTAGCCTAACGTTTCTTGCTACCAGTATATAATAAGTAAATATACCTGCAGTTCTTACAAAACCCAACTATTGGTAATTTTGTATAAAACGGAAATTCCAGAACCAAAACATTAAAATATAATTGCTTGTTTGGCCTACCTTTCTTATCTCCAGGCGAAGACAGCTGTATACTATACCAAGGTTTCTGCTCGCCTCCAATATAACGATGTGCAGGTGCCTTTTCGTCTATCCTTATTTACCGAACAGGCAGGAAACGAAATGAAAGCTTCTCTGTCCTTGCATACACAATTCAAGTTAAAACTTTCGTTCCACTGATATGACCGTTGTGAATTAATCAGTAAAACTTTCCACAAACTTGTAAAGATATGACCATCTGGAATTAAATCAATACAAATTCGCACTGCACTATTTTTAATTTAAAATGTTTTAACGACACCGATTAGAAAATCATTTACACCATAATAAAAACACTTAAAATTCTTTCCAATAATATTTTGAATGCTCAATCGGATTCTTATAATACGGCACTGAATATTTTACAAAAAAGGTATAAGGATGATTATGTGATTATTGATTGTCATATCAAAGATTTAATGGATTTATCAATTGTAAATTGTAATGACTCGGGTATGTTACGGGACTTTGTAGCCAGAATAAGGCAAACTGTAGCTTATCTAAAAAAATTTAGGGGAATCAATTTGGGATGCTATGATAGTTCATCTTATACTTTCCAAGCTAGACATTTATAGCAATCTATCAAAATGAGAGAAAACCTAATTCTAGGGCTAATTTGGAAGAACTTTTAGAATTTTTGGACAGGAGGGCTTTGAATTCGGAATGAACTAAATCGAGTGTCAAACTTCAAAATAATAGTAAAACAATTAATAAGCAAACACATTTTAAACCTGTAACTAACACTATTACTGCTGTACCGAATTCTGGTAAATCCTTTAAGCAAAAAATTGAGAAAGGCAGACAAAGAGTAAATTCAAACTCGGTAAATTGTAAATTTTGCAAGCATGGAGGTCATCCAATTTTTAGGTGTGATCAATTTAAAAATGCAAGCATGCAGGCAAGGGAAAAGTGTATTTCGGAAAACAAAGTGTGTAAAATATGTTTAAATGTACATGTGGGTCAACCCTGTTCTGTTGATCTCAAATGTTTCATATGCCAATCCAAGGAGCATCACACATTTTTGCATAAGGATGTTCAGTTAAATGCGGTAGATAATGTGGTAGCTGCTCAAGGGATAACTACAGTAAAGTCTACTATTTCAGAATTTGTTTTATTGCCTACGGCATCAATATTAGTAAAAAACGCTGAAGGTGAATTACTTTCGCCACGAGCCTTGTTATATTCAGGCTCACAGACTAGTTTTGTTACAGTTAAATTGCGTGACAAATTGGGATTAGACACGAGTCGTACAAAGAAATTAACTCAAATTTCTGGTATTTGTGATAATTCGACAGAGTGTTCAGAATGGATCGACTTGTCGATTCGTTCGAGATATAGGAATTATGAAATTTCTCATGATTTCGGGGTTATTCCGAAAATTACAGTTGAATTGCCTCAACTAAGTTTTGATTTCAGCAGTTTTAAATTGCCAAGGGGTTTACCGTTGGCTGATGACAAATTTTTCGAATCAGCTGAGGTAGACATCCTTTTAGGAGCAGATATTTTTTTCTCGGTTTTGCTTCCGCAAAATATAAAAATGGGTATAGATCAGCCTAATTTTCAGAATTCTTATTTTGGTTACTTTGTGAGTGGAAAAGTGCCGTTTACTACAAAAGTAAGATGTGGTGCTAGTTTGCACGCAGTGTCGTTACATAGTGTGGTAATTGATGCTGATGAAAATTTAAATCAGTTGATGGAAAAGTTTTGGGAAACCGAAAATGTTTTTATTAAAAATGACCAAGAATCGCTGACTGAAAATGAAATAGCAGAACAGTGTTTTGTAAATAAATTTACAAGAGTTGACGGGCGGTTCCAAGTCGATTTACCTTTAAAAGTAAATTTAGAAGAGTTCCAATTGAGAGATTCAGCTTCTATGGCACTCAAACGCTTTGAAAACTTAGAAAAACGATTTGTAGCAAATGAAAGTTTATATTTAAAATATTCGCAATTTATTAAGGCATTTCTAAGTAGAGGATTTATAGAAGATGTGAAGGTTGATCCCTTTACATTACATAATGAGAATTGGAATTTTTTGCCTTATCATGGTGTACTAAGAGATGACAAAATTACGACGAAACTTAGAATTGTAATGGACGGTAGTGCCACTACAAAAACTGGTGTTTCTTTGAACAGTATTTTGTGCAATGGAGATATTGTTCAGCCTGAGTTATTTGACATTTTGCTTTTATTCCGTACTTATAGGTACGTCTGTATGGCGGATATAAAACAGATGTATTTGCAAATTTCGATAGAACCCGCACACAGAAAACTTTTAAATTTTCTTTGGAGGGAGAGTAGAAATCAACCGCTGCAGGTTATGCAGTTTAAACGGTTGCCTTTCGGCTTGAAATCCAGTCCTCATTTAGCAACGAGATGTTTACTACAATTAGCTATTGAGGGAGAAACAGAATTTCCCTTAGCTTCGTTTATTTTGCGTTTTAATACTTATGTTGATGACTGCCTTTTTGGTGCAGATCATAAGGAAAGTTTGTTGCAAACTCAAGCTGAACTTATAAAATTACTGAGGTTAGCTAAATTTGAATTACATAAATGGTGTTCTAACCATGTGGAATTAGTACGAAATATTCCACGACAACTTCAACATTTTGAAGAAACAAATATTACTAATAAAAAGGGGAGTATTTTAAAAACCCTAGGTCTATCGTTTGATGTAAATACGGATCAATTTATAATGAGTTGTGGAATGAAAACCGTTCCTGCAACATGCAACAAAAGATTTGTTATGGGCTTTATTGCCAGGTTATTTGATCCTTTTGGCTTTTTGGCTCCAGTTATTACTGTGGTAAAATTATTGATGCAAAAAATATGGGCTGCAGGTCTGGATTGGGACACAGAATTACCTGATAAATTGAAGGAGGAATGGCAATCATTTTCACAGGGATTAAGGTGCATGCCAGCAATTAAAATCGATAGATATTTAAATTTTTCCGAGGCTGTTTCCATTCAACTTGTTGGATTTTGTGATGCTTCGCAAATTGCACAAGATGCTTGTGTTTATGTTCGAGTAGTTACGCTCAGTCATACAGTGGAAATAAAATTGTTAGCTTCCAAATCGAAAATAAATCGTTGAAAAATAAAACAAGCATTCCGCAGTTAGAATTAAACGGGGCATTGATATTAGCAAGATTAATAAATCGAATTTTTGGTATGCTGAAGGATAAAATACAAAAGGTTTTTTTGTTTTGCGATTCAAAAATTGTGTTAGCATGGTTGAAAATAGAATATTGGAAACTTAATACTTATGTCGCCAATAGAATTAAATTGATTCAGGAATTAACGTCCGAATTTCTGTGGTGTTATATCCGTTCTAATGAAAATCCTGCTGATCTTGTTTCGAGAGGAGTTTTACCATGCAATATAGAAAATTGTATCTTATGGTGGAAGGGTCCTGAATTTTTAGGGACACTTGATTGTACAGTTGACAAATACCTTCGGCCGTCCGAGTTTAGTGAAATGTTGCCAGAAATGAAGCCTGTAGTGAATGTTGTAGTCCAGAGTAAAGATAAATTGACATTGTTCGAAAAGTTTTCAAATTTTATGAAAATGAAAAGAGTTTTGGCATGTTGCTTGTGTTTTATTTACAATTGTAGGAATAAAACTAACAAAAAACGAGTAATTTAACAATACAAGAGATAGATGAATCGCGTACGATTATATTAAAACACGTTCAAACGGAGTATTTTACAAAAGAGATTGCAGAAATTAAAGCAGGTAAATCTTGTAATTCGAAATTATTATCACTGAATCCGTTTTTGGATTCGCAAGGATTGTTGCGTGTAGGAGGGAGGTTGCATAACAGTGCACTTTCGTTTCAACATAAATTTCCAATAATTCTACCAACTAAAAGTTTTATAACAAAAATTATTATAAATAACGAACATTTACGGTTGTTGCATGCCGGTGTAAAGTTAACATTGTCAGTTTTGAGACAGCAATATTGGATATTAAATGCTACTAGAAAAATTAAAAGTGTTATTGCTAAATGTTTAAATTGTTGGAAGTTAAAATCTGAAGCTTCTAAGCAGCTAATGGGCAGTTTGCCGTACGATCGAGTGAATATAGCTCGGCCGTTTGAGAAAGTTGGGGTGGATTTTGCTGGACACTTTTATATTAAGCAATCAAGAGTCAGAAGAGTGATTCTTACAAAGGGTTATGTAGCAGTTTTTGTTTGTTTTGTAACAAAAGCGATTCATTTAGAAGTAGTGTCAGATTTGAAAACTGAGACATTTATAAATGCTTTAAAGAGGTTCGTAAGTAGGTGAGGTGTACCGCGAATGATTTTTAGTGACAACGGCAGCACATTCAAGGAGCTGATAATGAGTTGAGGAAATTATACAGTTGTTTAAAAACTAATCAGCAGTTTCAAAGTTATATAGGGGAATTTCGTACAAAGTGGTCTTTTATCCCACCATATAGCCCAAACTTTGGGGGGTTGTGGGAAAGTAACATAAAGGGGTTCAAATACCATTTAAAAAGGGTAATTGGACTGACTAAATTGACTTATGAGGAATTTAACACGGTCTGTATTCAAATAGAAGCCATGTTGAACTCAAGGCCATTGTGTGCCCTTACTGGAGATCCATCAGACTTGTCTTGTTTAACGCCAAGCCATTTTTTAATTGGCGGATCTTTAGCTTGTATTCCAGAAGGTAATGTTTCAGATGTGCCAATAAACAAACTTAAATTTTGGAAACTTTGTATGCAATTACAATATAGTTTTTGGAAGGCTTGGTCTAGGGACTATTTAGGCCAGTTGCAAAACAGACCAAAATGGAAAAAGGTTATGCCTAATGTAAAAGAAGGTATGTTAGTTATTATTAAAAATGATAAGTTACCGCCATTAGAGTGGATGATAGCACGTATAATTAAGATTATACCAGGTAAAGACAATAAAGTTAGAGTTGTTCACTTAAAAACTAAAAATGGCACTTTTGTCACTTCAGTGTCTAAAATTGCGATTCTTCCTATTGAATCGGATACTTAGTAATTAGTTTGGTCTGAGTAGATATTTTTTTTTATGTTAATATTTTTTTAAGGATATTACGAGGATTATTATCTTTAGTTTTATTTTTAAGATTCGAATGTTGCATACGCGTTTGCTTGTATCTTTGACTTTATTATTTGATTTTTTGTAAGTGTTAGATTAGTTACTGTGAAGTGAGTGATTTGGTGCTCGCGGGCAGTTTATGGTAGCGACGAACAACCATACCTACATTGTTTAAGGAGGAAGTGACTGCTTGCGCTAAGAAGGCAGTTGCGGTTTGACCATGCTCGTATTAGCACGTTCGTTATGGTAACGGCGGGTCGTGGTTGTATTGCTCTCACATTGAAATTTGTAATATAGTTTTATTTATCGATGCACATGTGTTATGTTGCACGGTAATGTTATATTCAGTTTATTCAATCTTTTTAATAAATATACAGTCCTCTATAATCGATTTATCTTCAAGCTTTTTATTTAATTAAGCACAACTCAAATATGGTAAATACGAGCCTATGGAGTCGCTAAGTTAAGTGATAAGAATTCGTGTTTATCAACGTCAACACTCAAGGGAAGTCGGTAGTTAAGTTTCTTGATTCAATACATTCACTTCCCACGAAAAGGTCCATCCCCTGAAAAAGAGGTTAAAATTTCCCGACGCACATTTGTGGGTACAACAGCCTACAAGCATGAGAAATGTCAACATTGCATGTTCTAAGACCACAAAGATAAGTCGATGACTGGACTTTTTGTGAAAACCAAAACTTTGTGTGGTTTTCACCTATGTCTGCATTACAACATTAATAAGCTGGGAATTTCCCAGCGCGCGATTTTAAAAATCCCCGGAACCTAAATAATACAACAAACGTAAAAGCTTTTAAAAAAAGCATAACAATGTCTATTTGTAATCAATAGTTTAGGTTACTACTAGATCTAAGTCGTACTATGCAGCATTTGGTTTTAACATTTGTTTATGATGTTGTATTCAAAACTGATGAACCGTTAAATTGATAAATCAATCAAAAATCAATATTATTCAATCGAGTTATTTTATCTTGTTATACTGTGAAAAAATTCAAATTTTTAGAATAAAATTTCCCGATAATCAATTTAACAAACTCAAGAGTGTTTGATTTTATCAGATTTAAAAATGAATCATCTGTTATCCATTCATTTTTCGAATTTTAAAATAAACCAATTAATTTTATGTGTAAGAATAAACTCCAGAAAGTTTATAAATTAACAGTTTTAATTCTAACAATACCCACAACCACAGCATCCATAGAACGATCGTTTATAACTCTGAAGCGAATAAAAACACAATCGTTTAGCACAACAAGAAAATAGGCACTCTCCGTAGTTGTATTGATGTGAATCGAAAAAAGTGTTCTTAATATGCTACAAATAACAAAGAAAGATTTTATGAATCAGTTATAAATAAATTTTTGGAACATGATTGACATTTGGATTTTATGTACAAATAATATGGTTACCACACATATAATTATCACTTATCACAATACTAACTTTTTAACCAGAGTTTTACTCGACGTAAATTTATAAGAATTAAATTTCAAAATTTTTGCTTCTTATGCTTTTTGAATAGTAACTTTTACATATCCTTTCATAATAAATTTATTTTCATTTTAAAAATATTTCAGTTATACTAAAGTTTGTAAATTTCTGTAAATTTTTTAAATTATAAGTGGGAAATAGGGTTACTGGCGAACTACCCACTATAATAAAAATAACACGCCATTGCGGTACTTTTAGGTAACGTGTATCCCAAAAACAATTGTTATTTTGGGATATGCATTACTATAAGTGGTGTAAGAATCTGCAGTCTATTTTACTTCGTTTCGATAAATTTCTTGACCTTGAATGGTCAAACAAATATGTTTTTTGCACCATGCAATTTTTCTAAAATGTACTAAAATCTGTACTTTTCTGTAATATGTACGAATATGTAGAGTATTTTTCTACTAAGTGTACCATATTTTGCACATACCTAAGGATGTTCTGAACAAGAGCAGTATGTGATGGATTAATTAATCATCTTCATATTTGTGTCTTTGGCTTATGTTGAAAATTATAGTCCTGTATATCTCCTTCTGGAGATATTAATTTTATAAAGTCTTGACAAACTTCAGTAACAAGTGTTTTTTTAAATATATTTTTGTAACTCTACTCTGGTGTTGTCTGAATATATACTTTCTTCAACGCCTTTTTGTATTGCACTTTGTTTGTTTGTTTTCCTTTGTGTTCACTATTAGGAACTTCTTTTAGTTTCTCAAATGCTGCCCCACACATGTGTATTCTTTGGGACACATTATTCTTCAATTTTTTAATTTATTTTAATATTTTTCCATATCATTATTATTTTTCCACATTTACAACATGAAGAGTGTAATTTTATTGAACAGCATGAAAGTTGAAATGTAATTTTAAATCTAGATATGCAGCGCAGCATATAATCAATGTCTTAGCAGAATGTCATTATGATTCTTGTCAGCTTCACACCTTCCCCACATTAAAAAAAATTATTAGATTTTATATACTTTCTAAACTGTAATATTTAAACAGTCTAGTTACTATTTAATGGCAAATAAATTTGGGAATCACCTAAACTTTTTGGCGTTTACGTTGCAGCTTGTATTATGTTTAATACTAACACAATATTTTTTAGAACTGGTTTAGTACAACGTTCCTACGAAATGACTGATCATCTTCAAACAATTAACATAGGCAAATATCCCATTATATGGGTAGGTCATTCTAAAGGAGGTTTATACATTAAGCAAATACTGATCAACTGTGAGTATTATAATCACATGTCGAAAAGTTATTCCATTTATTTGTATAGGTTGGCAAAGTCAAGATGAAATTTTAAATAACATGCTATTACAAACTAAAGCAATAATGTTCTACAGTGTTCCTCATAGAGGGGCTACGGTGGCAACGTACACACTGCCTTTTCTCTCAAGAAGTATTGAGCTTTTGGAAGTTCAAAGAGGTAAGTAGATATTGTGGATATTGACATTTTAAGAATGTATTTGTTTCAGATTGCCAGTTTGTTTTAGATTTACATAAACAATTTTTGGATATGTTGAGCAATGATAAATTTGAGCCAGAAATATTTAGTTTTCTGGAAACCTCATTAACATTTATGACCTTTGTGTATTTACGAATAATTCCGGTGGAATCTGCAGGTATACAATGTTTGAATAATAATAATAACTATACTGTATTTTCCAAAAGCAAGGTGCAAATTTATGTTTATAAATCAAGCATTGCGATTTAAATGAATTAAAAGCAAGAATTTGAAAAATCCATAAAATCTCTTCCAATACTATTTGATTCTAGGAGAATTTATGTTTAAACTAAGATACTGCCTACACGTTAATGATCTACAATTCTAACAGTTATTATTTAATATCCTTGTACATTCCAACTTTATTTACTTTTTTGCAGAAAATCAGCTTACTGAGATAAGAATATCTTTCAACAGTATCCCTACTTTAATTAATAGTTGGTCACCTAAACTGTTCTTCATTAACTACAGCATTGTTTCAATTTTGTGTAGTTTGATGGTGTCTGTTTCCGTTTGAGGCATTTTACTTCCATTTTGTATTCAGTTATTATCCATGTGATTTTTTAGTCCTGCATGTTAAAAATGCTTTAAATCTCGTTTCTGCATCAACACCAATTATTTATAAATTGTCAAATGAAGTATTAAGTCAAATTGTTCTAACTGCGATAGTTTAAAAATATAAAAAGAGCATAAAGTGAAAATGCATGTCTTGAAATGTATTAATAATCAACTTGGTTTGTACCATTATCTAATATTTGTATTTAATATTTGACTGTAAATTTAGGTGTTACTTTCTGTCTATATTTGACAAGTCAAAAATTTGACTTCGTCACATATGATTAACAAAAATGCTCAATGTAATTACAAGTTAGTTGATGTATTATAATGTACACGATTTAGATTTGTTTACCTTCCAATGGAAGTCACTGGTCCTGGTGGTTCAATTGGTTAGCACGTCGATAATCAAAGTCAAAGGTTACAGGTTTGAATCCTAGTCAAGATCCTATATTTTCCATTTTTCAATTACTAGCTCTGTTTGAAATTATCCTTTAGGCTTTGTATAAAAGTCTAAGTTATTATTTCATCTTATTAACTATGTTTTTGGAACCATGTTCGCTAAATGCGCTGAAAGTATATAGTTAACTTTGCTTACCCTCAGTAAGTTCTAACTGGATTTTAGAAAATACCATTCCTCAACACAGCAGACACAGAATCTCAAACCTAAATTCAAGAATCCACTTCCTCGGCTGTCTCAGTTAGTAGAACATTTAAAAGACTCTCCAACTCTGATAGATAGGTGTATTAAACCTTTACTAAGATTTCTAAAGTACAAATATTTACAAATAAAGTAATAAAATATAGAAAAATGAAAAAATTTCAGTATTAGATTAAAGTAAACGTTCAAAATTTCAACTTACGCCAAGAATAATTTTATGTTGCACTTACAGCCTCTGAGTATACCCACCCACACTGCCATTTTTACTCTTTTAAAAATATCCCCTTTTCTCCACAATGTGTAAATTGCCGTTTGTTGTACAAATAAATTTCCTGAATGAAAATGATGAGAATTTACGTTTGAATTGATTAAATATAAATGTTACTAATCTATAGGAACACTGTGGCACATTTTATATAAATGTTACTACTCTCACAATAAAAATTGTCAACTTCCAGAACATTATACAAATTACTGATTTAAATATCTTCATAAAGTATCTTAAAATAAATCGCAAAGCTTGACAGCTATTATAACCTTTAGTTACCTGCTGCCTCGAGATAATCCAGATTCGCCAGCCCTCCAATACTTTAAACTCTAAACAATACAAATATGATTGCTCCAAATAAGGGTCTCTTTGTCATATGTACTACTTGTAAGTAAGTAATAACTTATACCCATAATACAATGGTAAATTTTCATCGTACTTCAAACACATTTAACGCCTTCCTACCTTAACTATCTTGGTATAAAACACTATAGTATCAAAAACAGTATATGCTATCACACGCATATTAAAATCATACATGTTAAAATCAGGGGAACCACCCTATTATACTGAATGCCTATAATTGAAACACCATAAAATACCTCCTTTTCATACCTTCCTCCCCTATCAATTTTAAAATTTATATCAATATATTGTTATGATAAGAGGGTAATTTAAGGGTAGATTAAGTCATAGAGGTCGTAGGATAGATATAAATAACTTCAACTTTAAGAAAATCAAATAATTCCATCAATTATAGGAGTAAATCGACTATTCTACAAAAAGTCAATTGCAAGGACACTGTGTATAAAGGATATTTATTTGATTTAATGCATGAGAAAGAAGCTCATTTAGTAATAATCCGATACCATTTAATTAGACTAGTAATGTGTACGTCGTATAATATGTTTAAGTATAATTTACGAGTAAAGATAAGGTTTTAAAAGCAACTAATAGCATCAAAATAAATGATCGGGAAACATAGATAAATTGGCATTCCAAATATTTCATAATTATGTTGAAAATATCAACGCATCTATATGCAAACGCATCTTAATACGTCATTATTAGAAAATGGATACGTGACTATGGAGAATACATTTGCACAGAAAACCAACATTCTGTAACAAACAAATAAACACCAGGCGGTTCATTATATAATAAGTTTTGGACTTTAAACTACAAACATAAAATTATGTGATTGAATGTGGGTAATAATTGGGAATCCTAAGAAATAACTATATAATACAGAATGCTTACGTGACTGATAAAGCATTGTCACCAAGAATTAGATAGGGATTTTGAGAAAATACCGAGTTCTGCCAGAGATAAGGCAAAGTTCAAGCCTTGATCAATAAACACGCCAATGGAAACGATTGGTACGAAAGGCTTATAAATACAATAGGAAATGAATAGAGAGTTCAGTTCATATTCAACCAAGCACAAACTATGCTCAAATGCAGTAGAAATGTACGTGATGAAATTAATTAGTGAAACGTTAAAATTCAGAATAAGTAAAATTTGAAAGTGCAAAAATTGTGCTACGGAAAATAAGCCGATCTACAAATAGACGTAAGTTAAGCAATTAATTAAATTAATTTTAATATTTAACAAAACAGGGCTGTTATTGATGCCACTTTCGTTGATGTCAGTTTCGTTGATGTCATATGTACTAAGTTGATATTTAAGTTTATATGCAAGTCGATGTTCATGTCGAGATCTAAGCCTCAACACAAATCTAAAAATACGTCTGAAAGTGAGCTCAAAAGGGTACTCAAAGTTAATTCAAGGAAAAATACCAGAAATCAAAAATGGATCATTCTGGCCAATAAGTAGAACGGACATAGCAAGGGATGCAGGCCACAGACACTATGAGACAACTCCAGTGACCGTTCCAGGTTAGCGATTTTTAAACATTTTATTATTTAAAGACTGCTTCAAATTTAATATTTGCTATACATTATATATTTGTAAGAGTAGAATAGTCCTTGGTGTTATCTACAGGTCTTTAAAGAAAGAATTTAACAAATTTTTTGATGCGTTGTAAGATTCATTTTCGTCAATTGTCCCTCTTTATGATAAATTTTTGTGTGTTGATGACTTCAATATTGATTTATTAAATACGTGTGGTAAATTAACTAATAAATTCTTAGATATACTAGAGTCATTTGGATTCAAACAACTAATAAATGTATCTACTAAAGGAACCGACAGATCGGCTACCTTAATTGATTTAAATTACTTCTAATGATGAATAGTTTGTGCAAAGTGACATTATAAAATGTGTATGATATTTCTGACCATTCTCTTATATTCTGTAATGTTAACCTTCAACCTACTGCATCACGTGGTAGTTTTAAAGCATTCGGGGATTTTAGTAAGCTTAACTGCAAACAATTTCGAGTTCATTTGGAGCAACTGCAATGGCAACAGATATACAGACTGCCAGATGTTGATTCTAAAATCGAAATTTTAGTCCATAATTTAAATGTGGAATATGATTTGTGTATGCCTATTAAGACCGTTCGTTTAACGAAACTGAAAGCCCCATGGCTAGAATACATTCTCAAACCAATTTCACTAAGAGGCAAGGCACTGAAAAAGTTTAGGAAAACAAAAGATACCATACACTGGAACAATTATAAAGCATTGCGAAACTAAACAGCCCTGGCCGAACGAAACTGAAAAAAAAGCATCTTCCGCTTGTTAGTTAGAAAAACCAGTACAAAAAATTTGTGGAAAGCCATTAAAACGCTTAACATTTATAGCAAAATTAAAAATGCGTTATTTCATGAACACCTTCGTTGTGCGCAAGAAGTTAATGATTATTTCTTAAATGAAGTAATTAAGAATAAATCAGATCAAAATAAGAATTAATACATTTTTATAGTAGAAATTTAAACTCAGATGTTTCAAACAATTTTAATTTTTCACTTGCTGGCAGAGGCAGAAATAACGAAAGCTCTGGCTAATATTACTACTAATTCGACGGGAATATATTGTATTAGTATAAAAATGATTAACATGTGTTGTCCATTCTTAGTTCCCTATCTTTCACATTTAGTAAATTATTGCCTAGAAATTGAGTGTTTTCGTCGTTACTGGAAAATTGTTCAAGTAATACTGTTTCCTAAAGTCAAATTGCCCAGTTCTTTTAGTGAATTGCGCCCTATAAGTATATTACCAGCTATGTCCAAATTACCGGAGAAAGTCATGAAAGCGCAGATACGTAGATATCTGAGTACAGAAAGCATATTACCTGCTGTGCAATCTGGTTTTAGGACTGGCCAAAGTTGTACCACTGCATTACTGTGTATTATAGATGATATTATCACTGCTACAGATAACAATTTGTTAATTTTATTGATACTTTTAGATTACTCTAAAGCCTTTGATATGATAGATCATACTCTTTTGCTATCTAAATTACATTATTTTGGATTTGGCGAAGAGGGTGTAAATCTAGTACGTAGCTTCCTTACGTAAAGATTTCAATTAGTGAAAGTAGATGAAGACCTTTCAACTCAAGTAGCAGTAGAATCCGGGGTGCCACAAGGATCTATTTTGGGGTCGCTTCTATACAATTATATTTTTCTTTTATTCCCATTAGCAAATGCATGCATAAATTTTAAACTGTTATATATAATTAGACATATTCTAATGAATGAAAAGCTGCGCTTGTCTGATACCCTGGTTTTGTCCCATTTTAACTATGCTGATACCATATACGAACCTTGTATAGATAACGCCAATGAAAAACGAATTTAACGCGTACAAAATGCATGTCTCAGAATAAGAAAATTTGATCGTGTCTCGCACAAACTGACAGGCAAATTGGCTTAGCATGGAAAACAGACGGTTTGCATTTTGCTTGTCTGGTATATACACTTATAACTACTAAACAGCCGCCGTATCTTCTTAATAAAATTCGTTACAGAACAGTGCATAATATAAATATTAGACATAAGGGATTATTGTCTATGCCAGCTCACTAATCGTGTATTTTCCTAAGATCATTGTCGTATAATATTGTAAAAATTTACAATTCCATTATTTCGAACAATCTAATGTTAAGCATATCTACTTTTAAGTGCTACTATAGAAATATTCTTTTCGCAAATCAGAGTCATTAAGTCAGGAACCTGTATATAATGCTAGAACATAATTAATTTCATAAAATGTCTTTTTATTTAGCTCTCAGCTAAGTTACACTTTTTATCAATTTATATCAAATTATGGACATTTTTAACATCGAACGCTAGGTTAAGTGGAAGAACAATGCTCTCACCTATGTGAAAGCATCTGAACTTTGCCTTTTGCAGATCTTTCTTTTTGTAAATTATTAAATTTGCAATAAAGACCATTATTAGTATTATTAGTTGTCGGCCATCTACTTCGTGTACACGATATCTACACACCTCCATTGTTACTTAATTCTCTTCTTTCATAACAAAATTTTCTTTTGTCGAACCTAATTGTTATATTCCATTCTTTTTTCAAATTTTGTTTTCACAGTTTGTGCGTCTAAACTGTTCGATTTTCGTGATCAATATTGTTCTGTCCATGTTAACGCATTAATTATATGACTATTACAAATCTGTGGTTTTTTGGGGGATGTTTCCATTATTTCCCAAGTATCTATTGTTCATTTTTCTGAATTTCATACAAAGGGATGTAAAGTCCTGCTCCTTTTTACTGTTTGTATATAACTCACTAGGTGCCTTTTTATCCTAATTTAACATCATATTGAAATAGCAATGGTATTAAATGCAAACTACCAAAGTTTCTAAATTTTAAACAAAACTTTCATGCTATAAAAACTCATTTAACTAACTAAATTTTATAAATTCTTTTCTACTACCTTTTAACAGTATTCACTGCCTCTTCGATATACAAGTTAAAAATTAACGGGGATAGGGCACATCCTTGTCTCACCCCTTTCCTAATATTTATTTCTCTATGTTCCTGCTCTAATTCTATTACAGCTGTTTGCTCTTTGTATAAGCTATGTACTATTAGTCTATCCCTATAACCCATTCCAAGCTTTTTCATTCTACTACCTAATGTTTCGTTAAATAACGCGTTAGTGTTACAGGCGCGTAATGTTGCATTTAAAAGAAATCTATAACAAAATTTAATATGACTCTAAAATATTACTCTAAATGTAATTTAAATTTAATTTTAATAACTTCTTTTTTTTGTTTCCAGATCCTGGTGTGGGTTCAACATGGGGTGTACCTTTAGATCACAGGGAAATATGCAAACCCTCCAGTAAAAATTGTTTTTTATATAAAGAATTAGTTAGGTTAATTGATAATGTGATAAGCAAGTATAAGAAATGAGTGATTATTTAACATTTAAGTAGAAAAATATTTACACCAAAGTACTAATACTAAATAATTTTATTAGGAATAGGTAAATATTGTGATATTGTATTTTACTAAGTAGAAAAATTCCTCAAGTATTTATTGTACCTGAAAATTGATTCACAATAGCTTTGCAACTTTATTTTGTAAACTATTCTTAAGCAAATGGAAGATATAGATTTACGGTGATAATTATTTTGTTAACATTTTAGCAATGAGTGCTTAAATGGTTTAGAATTTTACAACAGTTTTTAAGCAAATTATGTATATATTTACCAGAATTAAAATATTTATTACAAACATGTGATGATTGTTAAAGGTATTCCAATATGCTATTAATATGGGCACTATTATAGTTTTGGCTCACAATGATTATATTTGCAGGCTTTTAAAATCGCGTATTTAACAACTTTTACTGAATTTTCTGCTACCCCGTTAAGACGATGGGTGGTAGGGGGTACTGTTTTAAAACAAATACCATTATGTGAAAAAAGTAATCAATTCTTGGGAAACAAAATTTGATGCATTATCTGCTTTGTGTACCGAGCAAAAATTTCGCGTTAAACTCTTAATGTTTTACTATATAAACTGTTTATAATCAAGGTCTTAGGCCATTTACTATAGGAATCAACTATTATCAATATGTATTTCCCATGTAGCGGACCGAGGATATCCATGTGTACTCGTTCCCAAGGGTGATCTGGATATTGCCAATTTATTAGGGGGGCCTTAGCGGGACATTAACGATATTTTAAACATGCCTCGCACGACTTAACTTTAGCTTCAATGTCAACACTCATTTGTGGCCACCAAACAAATGAGCGATCTGAATTTTTGATTTTTACAATTCCCATGTGAGAAGCATGCAATTCATTTAAAATATTTTCTTTCAACGAATCTGGAATCTACTCTATAACCAAATAATATGCATCCTCCCTCAACCAGATTATCTTTATGTAGAAAATAAGGTTTAAATTGTGGATGGACCTTTTCAGGCCAACCCTTTTTAATAAAAGACCTGGTCTAATAAGGTTTCCTTTTTTATTTTCTCACAATTGATGGGTATGTAAGTATTTTCCTCGACATACTTAATATACGAATTTTTAAATTTTTTTTCAAAAACGTTATTTAAGGGTAACTGTGAAAAATAGTCAGCATTGTTTTTATTTGAGGCGACATATTTTATATCATAATTATATGAAGATAATAATAAAGCCCATCGTTGAAGTCAATTAGCAGCCATCATCGGCAAATTCTTTTTTGAACCGAAAATGGCCACCAGCGGTTTATGATCCGTAATTAAACAAAACTTACGGCCGTATAAATATTGACTAAATATCTGTATTCCGAAAACAATAGCCAAACCCTCAAGTTCAATTTGAGAGTAAGCTTTTTGACTATCGTTTAACGTTTTTGATGCATAGTCGATGGGTTTCTCTTCCCCATTGGGCATAATATGAGATATGACCGCCCCTACGCCATATTCACAAGCGTCCACAGCTAAATTAATGGGTAGTTGACTATTATAATGTACCAATGTGCCTGTTGCACTTAAAATATTTTTAACCTGTTGATATGCTTGTTCGCAATCATTATTCCATGAAAATTTTGCATCCTTTTTTAATAAATTATAAAGGGGCCACAATAACAGAACTGTTTGGTAAAAATCTATTGTAATAATTAATAAACCCTAGCGTGGATTTTAACTGGGTATGGTTAGTTGGATTCGAAGCGTGAATTATTGCATCCACTTTTCTTTGGTGGTATGCAGTCCATCACCATCTATTGGTAACCCAAATAAACAATTGATGATTTAAAAAAACTTCATTTTTCTTTCTTGATGGTTAAACCGCACTCGCTTAATATGTTGAGAACCTTCACTAGTTTTTGTATGTTATCACTAAAATCAAAACCACCAATAATGATATCGTCTAGAAAAACTGCCGTGTTACTTAAACCCTCCAAAACATTTTCTATTATTTTTTGAAATTTCGATGGCACACAGGCTACCCCAAATGGTAAACGAGTGTATGAATACAACCCTTGGTGGGTGCTAATGGTTGTATAGAGCTGTAAATTAGAATTCAAGGGTATCTGCTGATAAGCGTTTGAAAGGTCTATTTTTGAAAACATTTTACAACCTTGTAATTTTATAAAAAGCTCATCCACTCTGGGAAGTGGATGTTGGTCGATTTCCAGTACTGGATTAAGCGTTACCTTATAGTCACCACATATTCTAAGAGTTCCATCTTTTTTTACGATGGGTACAATTGGTGTACCCCAGGCGCTATAAAAAACGGATTTCAAGATACCTTCCCTTTCAAATCGACTAATTTCGGCATCCATTTTTCTTTCAGTGCGAAGGGTAAGGGTCACACTTTATAAAATTTTGGCTGGGCCCCTTCTTTTAATTTTAAATCATGCTTAAAAACTCCAACTTCTCACTAAACATGTTTTCAAATTTTGTCACCAACTTATCTAATGCTACTTTTGAATTCTTGTGAACCTTGATCTAATCGACCTTGTTGATACATAAATTAAAATCGTAATAAAAGTCACGTCCTAATAAGGCGGGACCGTTGCCCTGAATAATATACAATTTAATAGCCTTTGTTACATTTCTAAAAGTTACATCCACTTTAACTTATCCTAGAGGAACTATTTGATTACCGTCATAGTTGTATAAAATTTTGCTACAAGCTTGTTGTTCCAATTGTGGAAAATTATCATTTTTAAATGTATACGAAATTACACTACACCCGGCTCCGGTGTCTAGCTCAAACTTAAATGTTTGATTATTAATTAACACAACCAAAACTATGGGTTGTTTTCTACTTTTATTCTCACTATTAAACAGCATGTCTAAACTTAGAATCCGTTTATCATTTGCGATGTCGAGCGCAAACAATGTGTTTAAATTGGGAAATACTTTGCTAGTATCTTCCACGTCAAATGCAAATAAGGTATTTAGATCTAAAAACTCACCAGATGTTTCCTCCAGATAGTTATGTTGATTACTTTGCTTATTTCTACATACCGTAGCCAAGTGATCTTTCTTATAGCAACAATAACATACACTTGCTTTAAATTTGCATGTTTTCCCATGGTGACATGTTTTTCCACACACGTGCCATTTTCCACTAATTGCTCTATCCCCAACTTGAATCCGGTTGTTCCTACCACTCTCCGAGACAGAAGCTCGGGTGTTCCCAACTTGTTGCTTTTTTAAATTCCAAGCACCACCAACATGATTCCTGCAACCACTAGCGTGCAAGTCTGCGTGACTAGAATGAACATTTACTGGTTTCAGACATTACTGTAATTGAAATATGGTAGTTGGTTCACTTTTTATTATTGGCTCTGGTATCAAATAATTTGCACGAACTGCTTCTTTGTTGTGTGCAATTTGGATAGCATCTTCGAACATTAACTTTGTGGCATCTTCTTCGAATAGTCTATCCATCGCTGCACCCGGTTGCATGCCCAAGATAAATCTATCTCGCATTAATTCAGATAATCCCGTATTATCAAAACCACATTTACTTGCTAAATTTCGTACTCTTGCAACCCAATCTGCAATGCTTTCTTGTTTATGTTTAAATGCATTAAAGAACTTAAACCATTCTGAAAAATAAGATTTCTTTGGACTAAAATGTCCGTCGAAAATTTCCACCAACTCGTAAGTTTTATCTGTAGGATTTTGAGGAACGGATAAATTGAATATTAACTGCAAACAACCGTCCCTTAAACTGTTTTGAAAGATTGCCAGTTTAACGTCTTGTGTGGTCACTTTATTTGCCACCAAATACTGAGATAATTTTGTTTTAAAAATTACTCAATCACCATTTAATGTAAATGCGGGGACTGAATCGACGCAACTTGTCATTTTGCGTTACTTTTACGTGGGTTTAGTGGTTATCGGAATTTGTTAAACGATAGATTTTCACAATCTAAACAACTTCTGTTACCTATCACCTTTAAATTGATTTCTCGTCGCCATTGTACAATTTGTCTGAGATGGTCAGGAGTAAACGCGAGTTCATTATATACTGTTCATTAGATGTGTTAAATATGTACAAAATAATCATCATATGTCAATAACATCATTAATAAAGAGTACGTAGATAATAAAACTAAACAAATCATTATCCATGAATTACAACTTAATTAAATACATTACAGTTTTGATCCACAGGACGATATTGATGTCATCCTCGGTGACCGTCCGTCATATATCACAGATCGTTGTGGGTTATTTAAAATTTTGGGGATGTTCATGCTAAAATACATTTAGCATACGAACGCTGCAGTCAACAGTATAATTTAAGGAGAGAAGTATCGTTTGCTATTGGTGAAGAGTGTGGAGGACTAACAAAGTACTTTCACATGCTGCAAACAAATTTTCTGCAAAGTTGGCACCTAAATTTGTGCTATGTACTGTTCGAAACAAAATCTCAGTTAGTTGAGCTAAAAAATGATGATGGTTCATAATGCTGGTCGTTGGCACGTTAAGGATCTGAAGCCATGCCATGCGATCGATCTTTCCAGTTAATATTTGTATAATTAGTAGTATGTATTTTTATAGTTGCGTATTGGTTACTTGTGCTTTTTGATTAATCATTCAATAGAGTAATATTTTATGAATCCGTGTTATTTGGTTGACTGCGTATTGATTAATAATTTATTTAATAAACTTATTTTGTGTAAATTGAGCTTCTAATACTTGTCAAACCCCAGTTTTGTTATATAATGACAAAATCCAATTTTCTGTACAACATATTCACTTCTTGGAATTGTGATTATATTAAAATACCGAACTTTCCACAATATAAAGATGATATTGGTAGTGTACCCATTTCTAATAGATTAATTGGTAGCCTTGTAAGACCTTCGCTTTTTAACAAAACATGAACACAATATGGATTCCAACAACTAAAGGATTTTATGGAAGGTGGCAAATAGCCGAGTGATGAACACATAAAAGTTAAATTAAGAAATGTCCCCGAACTGTGAAAGACATTTTGGTACTGCACTATCAACGAATTCGCACGTACATCACATCACAGTATAATATAAAGCTGGTGGATATTTGTGTTCCACTGCAAGTACCTTTATGTACAGAAAACTGAAAATTTATTAATATTACTAAAAACAATAGAAACAATACATAAATTCTTGATTCTTAAGCAACATAAAGATACTAAAGAAAATACAGGTATACTAAAGGAAGAAAAAATTCTTTGGACTACTTTTTTCCAAGCACCATCATTAGGGGGTAACTATGGTTTCGTGGAGATTTGTGAAAAATCGCATCGCTGACCCACATTTTTTGTACGAAGCAGGATATTTACCAAACCCTATGTGTCCGTGGTGCAATACGGCGGCAGATGCATGGCACATAATCTTTTCTTGTATCAAAGCTGATGAAGTATGCAAATATATTATACCGGTCTTAAAAAAGGTTATGCATCGAAAACACATTTTTGCACACACGCACCCACACACACGTGCATGCATGTGCCCACTCACCCACCATTTACACATACATTCAATATAAAATGCAGTGCTCTCCCAATTGCAAAAATTATTTTAGGACCTAAGGTCTGCAATGCCATCACGTTATTTATATTAAAAATCTTTAATGCTAGTTTTACATTTTGTCTCTCAATATTTGTGGGATAAAGTGCCTTTAAGGAAATGGTATAACCATATTTTAACAACATATTGTTTTAAAAAGCGTGCATGTCTCTCAAGGCATTGAACGATGCAATTTGTTTAACATTATAATCCTGAAAGTCGGAATAAAACATTTCTTGCGACTTCTGGTTAGGCCGGTTATTTCTTATACATTTTAAAATATGAAGAATGTTAAAAACAAAAAAAGTTTCCTACTAGGTTCTGGTGGATGAACGTAACTGATTTTAACTTTAGGCAGTTGTACAAATGACATTGCTTTTCTATTTAAAGAAAGATTATCAATAACAACACAAATCACTTCAAATCCAGTGGCTTCCAATGCAATAAACATGTTCTTTACAAATTCATGAATAATTTCTCCAGTTATTTTTATTTACTGGTAGAATACGTAGGATTCAGCATGAGCATAACTTAACAAAGAGTAGATTCTACGGAACTTCAAAAATTTTAATTAGAACAATCAATTAAAATAAAACTTGGAATATAGGTAGTTTATTGTTTGAATCTTGAAAAACTATTGATAACATCAAGCATGGTTTTAACAATTCAGAAGAAATTCATAGTTATGGAGACATTGTAGATTGTAGGCTTGGATAGCAAAAGTAACTGTAGTACAAAAAGTTATGTTTATACAGTTAAATAAACACTCAAAACAGTTTGGATGAAAAAGTAATTGTATACACTGCTTGAACTTTACCCTGAGCTAACTACATTATATAGTCACAACAATTACTTTAGACAGCATGATTGAAATTTTCATACAACTCGTCCAATGATTTCAAATAAATTTAATAAAACCTTAAATATATTATTTAGATCAGACACCCAAGTAAAATATGAGTTATTAATATTATAAAGTAATACGATAATGTTGCTTATTTAAACGAACAACAATATGCACTACAAACAAATTGAAAATGCCTTATAGCATACACAATTATATTGCACGTTACTGTAATGGTTTGCAACCAAAATCATCATCACTATCATCATCAGACAAACTCAAGTCTGAAGAATCACTATCGTGGTTAACATTTATTATTAGTTCTTCTATGTCGTCTATTATATATTCCCTACTAAGGTATTCTTTTTCTGTTTTCTTTACACGAGAACAAACATTTACCCATTCTTGATGACCAACGGTATCGAACTTATTTTCAGCCAATTTCCATACATCCTCTAATTTAAAAGTTGTGTTATTTGCAGCAACATGATTTTTACCATTGCCCATATTTTTTCAATAGGGTTGAGTTCAGGTGATATGGGGGGCAACACTGTATGACCATGTTCAGCTAAAATTTTATCGACAACATATTGCTAGCACGGGGGCTTATGTTGGTTAATATTTTCTATAGTTTTTAAATAATCTAAATGAGAAATTATAATCGAAATAGTTTCTTTTGTAGTGTTTTCCCTTTGAGAGTCTACATATTGCATAGAGAAACTGTTAACCAAACTACTAATGTCGTTTACATTGCTTACTTTTATAGGTAATGAGACTTTTGACAGTACCTTTAATTCAACGTTGCAGCAATATCCTGACAAAAACCAATCACTGTTTATTTGAACACAGCACTTAGTTTTAGAGACAGGAGTCTCCTGTCAAAGAATTATATTAACAAAGTTTTCAGTTTTGAGTACTGTCCAATCACTAGCTGCCTGCCTTCTATGCTCCTCTGGATCGGTACGACTTGTAGAAGAGTTTGATAAATACCTTGAACAGCCGGGTATTTGTGTTGAATCAGCTCCTGAAACATCATCACATTACTATTATTTAAAAATATACAACTTAGAAAAGGGAAAAGCAGTTAATAAAATATAATATTTATAAATTTTCATAACACAGCTTTATGTTGTTTTGCTTAAAAGATTACTCAACTTTAATAATTCTTGGTCGTAACAAGGGGGTTGAAAATTTTCACCAGTTTTTTCCACATACAATACAACATTTCTTTCAATTTCATATTCACGAAAGCGAAGTTCACAAACCTGAAACAATTAATTTTTAATATTCTTGTAACAAAAACTTAGTATTTTGACGTCAATGATCTATGTTTATCTGTGACTGGATGATTCACTTGACGTACTACTCACTTTAGGCTTTTGATGGTTTAAAACTTTCTCTGTGAATAGCAATCAACCATTGTTTACTTAGTTCTTCATCAGAAGGAAAATACACTAACTTTATGCCCATTTTGTGCTGGTGCAGTTTGGTACACAGTAAAGAAAAGGCATAATAAAATACAATTAATTATATCGATCATTCCAGAACAGCTGACTTTGACAGATCGGTCATTTCGACTGAGGGGCACATATACATATATTTCTCCATTTATTTATAGGTGTCCGTGTAGTAAATATTGTTAAAAACAAAGCTTTGGTAGAAAATAATGGTTTTTGGTGTATATTACAAAATATCTCAAAGTTACTATTATCTAACTCTTACTGGTGATGTCAAGTACCAGTATGATGAAAAGATAAAAATTATAGACAATATAGATCCCTTTAGCATTAAATTACCTAATGTTATCATAATGGACCTTATAATTAGTTAAATTTAATGTTTATTTAATTGTGATGCTATATATGAAAAGCACCTAGTAAATAAATAACTATCACTTCAGGTAAGTGGTAAGTATTTGCAAAGGGCACAAGTTTAATAATGCACTACATATCACTACAATTTTATCCAATGCTCCAAAGTCTCTTTTAATTGACAGCATGCTTACTGGAATAGTTTCTTGAAAAATGTGAATCTTCTTCTACAACGAGCCAATAACCCTTTTCCGCGCATTAGGAATGTCACATGTACTCTCAAAGTCTGCATGATGCAATTTTGTTCTAACCTTAGTAGAGGCTGATATTTTCAAGCTAACACCCATGTGAAACAAAATTTCTGTTCAAACTTTGGGTGTTCGGAACACCACAGATTGGTCACCACTAATGCACTGTTACAAAATGTTTCTGTTTGAACCTAAAATGTATAAACATATCTTCAGTAAACCTAATTGTTATTTTAATAAAGGCACAAACCTACATTTCAATATTTTTCTTTGGCATGTGATAATCTTTCATACCTTGCTGCAGCAAAAGATCCAGGATGTCTGCCATA